>CM035145.1:100520335-100822835 GCA_020205605.1 Panax ginseng
TCATTATCTGGTAGTAACAACGGTGAGGGGCAACATCGTCATCTCGTCCAAAATGATGCCACGTCTCGTCTCTACGGAACAATGTCCCACAAGGCTAACCAATCCTGAGTGACTATTGTGTGGGGTAACGGATGAAAGTTGAAGCTTGAAGACCGGAGGGCATTGTCCCATCTTCAAAGACTTCGTACAAACTCTAATCCCATGCCATCGTACAACTCTCAACAACGGAGGTCCGAAATAGGTCCTGAATACCTCAAAACGGATGCCCAGATTGCACTTCTCAAAATTTGAGTGGACATTACAGTGCCTGAGTGCACGTACTTCAAGACGACCCGACCCGACAGAACCGGGCTGACTCGACCCGCCTCTGGTACACCTGTGCGGCTCCTTTTGCCTATAAATAAGAGGCTTGGGGTGCTGATTTTTAAGAGAAAAAAGACGGGGAAACCCTGCACAATTTGCTCTCCACTCGCCATACACTGTATTTTCCCACTTTCAAACACCTGTGAGCTCATATATAGCCTCTTTTGTACCCACAAAAGCCCAGTGTTTACCCACTCTAAAGATATAGAAGCCCTTTTTATCAGTCAGCTGTATGCCTTCTCACACACTTTAGAGTCTTTCTCTTCATCTTTGCACACACCTTTCTACACGTTGAGAGTCGTGTTGCTTGCTTTTGCCCGGACTTCGGTCCGTGGTTTCCTTCCATCTGTATATATATATATATATATATATATATATATATATATATATATATATATATATATATCGACTAATATTATCGAGTTATGTCTCGATTGAGCCTGAGACTTGATGCAGGCGTTTACTACTTTAATATATATATATATTATATATATTAATTTATGCATCGGACTTTGATCGATGAGCCTAGACTTCGGTCTGGTGCGTTTATTCGCTTTTATATATATGTATATATATACACTTATATATATGAACTGTGTGTCGGATTTTGTTCGATGAGCCTAGACTTGATGCAGTGCGTTTATTCGCTTATATATATATATATATATATATATATATATATATATATATATATATATATATATATATATATATATATATGTGGGACTTTGTTCGATGAGCCTAGAACTTGATGCAGTGCGTTTACTCGCTTTTATATATATATATATACTTATATATATGAAACTATGGTCGAACTATGTTCGATGAGTATATATATATATATATATATTTGTTTTGTCTGCTCGAGTTCCATTCGTGGCGCTTGATAGTTTTTACTTTCTTTACATTTCGTCCTTCCTGAGTTTACTTATTGGCGCGATTGCATTTATGACTTTATTTACATTACATCACTTTGGAGTTTCCTTCGTGGCGGTTGACCGTATCTCACAAACTTTATTTATATTTTGATCTCCGTGGAGGTGCTTCATGGTTGGTGATCCATGCGTATATATATATTTACCGCTTTTATATATATACCTACTTATTACTTTTATACAAATTTCAATATTCATGCTTTAGGAATCATGTGATCACTGCATTCATCTCATTGATCTAGATTCGGTTCCGTGATGGACATTTTCATTTGTAGTATTTCCTCGGATGGTTTCCATACCCACTAGGAAGTCGGCATTATTTTTTATATATATTTTTTTTTTGCGGATGCGTCGCATTAAATCAAATAAAATTAATCCAAATTACCACTTAATAAAAATGGGAGTGTAAAGGTCTTAATTCCTATTGAGCGTGAGGGTTTGAAAAACCTCTTTTATAAAACATCATTTCCATATCTTGCTAAAAACTGAATTTTTACATAAATTCAAATCCTGTGTATATAGGTTCGAAAGAGGCCTCGTACAACTTTCATATAACAGCACATTGACCCACACACATACACACACACACACACACACACACACACACACACTCAGATAATAGTTTCTTGAAAAGAGGCGGTCACCGTGGTAACATGGATGTTGGGCGATGCCTAACACCTTCCCCCCGCATAACCAAGTCCCCGAACCCTAAATGAATTTCGGTTTCGCCGACCCATATATTAGTGTCACATCACTGGGTCAATGTGCAAACCTTTTCTCGGTTGTGTTGGTACAACCATTTAAAAAACCAACTGGCGACTCTTAACAGTCCCATCGTCAACATTATACATGTCGGACCTTTTTCACTTGTTTTTTCAAACAAATCTCACCTAAAATGAGAACACCAAAGAACAAGTAACGGAAAGGGACATCCAAAAATCCCGACGTCGACAGGTGGCGACTCTGCTGGGGACCTCCAGTAAGAGGACTTAAGCCGCTACTACAATCTTTTCAAAACTATTATCTGCTTGTGTGTGGATGTTGTATTTACATTGGATGAATGTGTACGAATGCATGTCTTGTTTGAGCTTAGTGCTTCGCATCATATCTGTGTGTGATGTTAGTGCTTCGCACTATAAACTTCTTATGATATTAGTGCTTCAGACATGTCATCATTTCATACGGTGAAACGCGATGTATGTGAATGTATGTTGTGTGGTCCCTCCACCAGGAGGTTATCCCGTCGGTGTTTGATTACTGGACTCGTGAGAAGACTAATTCTCCGAGGCTCGGAAAAAACACCACCCAAATTCGCTCGGTTGAAAGACCGGATTAACTTCCGTCCTAGTAGATTGCGATGATTTGGGAACCTTCATGCCAAAAAGCCGCGAGAGTAACCTAAGATAGGTCAACCTCTGATAAACCCAAAACGAAGGAAAGTCTCTTCATGCCCTCATTTCAATTACTTGTAAACACAATTACTTGTAATTTCATTCCATATCTATCTCCATGTAATGAGAAATATGAAGCAATATGTCCACATACATGCTACGAACAGCTTACACCCGTTTTGCAGGATAAAATTCCTAAAATGGACACATCACATAGCATATCATTATACACCTTCCCTAAGGACTAAACTATGCCAGTCTTTCGTAGGGAATCAATCGGACCTACTACCCGGTCAAAGTCCAAAAAGGCAACAGGCCTACAGTCAATCATGTCATCATCCGACCAGACTGAACTTAATCCAGTTTCTCGTAAAGAGTTCGATGGATTAAACAAACAGATTACAGATTTGGCTGTTCTATTAAAAGAATTACACCAGTCTACACAGGGTCAGAAAATACCCGTACATACTGAGCCCTCCACACAAGGAGAAATTCTGGTCATTATCATACCAGAGCCACAATTGGATACGACCAACAAAACGCAGGATGTTGCCCATTCCACTAGAGATCCAGACAATGGTGACATCAAAAGAAAGTCCTCCAAATGGAAGAGACCCTTCAAGCTTATCAAAGGAATTGGAACACACGGGAGTGTTTCATATGCTGATCTATGTATTTTTCCTGGTGTTCACTATCCAGAAAAATTTAAAACTCCTGTCTTTGAAAAATATGACGGGTTAGGGGATCCTTATACACATTCAAAAGTCTTTATTGGAGAACTAGGATCCTATGCAGAGGATGAAAAACTCAGAATGCAATTATTCCAAAAGAGTCTAACTGGAGAAGCCCGTTCATGGTACACAAGATTAGACAACTCCAAAATTCACAGTTGGGAAGAGCTAGCACATGCCTTCCTCACTCAATACAGTTTTTAAACTCGGATGGCTCCCGTCGGTGTCGTTACCAAGATCAAAAAATAGTCTAATGAATCTTTCGTAGAGTATGCCCAAAGGTGGAGACGCCTTCTTTGCCCAAGTTAGTCCAAATGCATGAGAATCGAAAATGGTCATGACATTCATAGACATACAAGATGCTCCCTTCTATGAGAGAATTTTAGCCGGCATCGGCAAACCGTTTTCTAAAATAGTTAAACACGGGGAGATGGCTGAAATGGGGTTGAAGTCAGGAAAGATTCAAGACCTAGCCGCACTCAAAGCTGTTGCTGATCACATCCAATCTGGAAATTATGGGAACAACCCACTGGAGGGTCCATAAAAAGAAAGAGGAAGATGTTTCCACGATACTACAGGACACAAAAAAGGCAATCAAAGTATGCCCATTCAAAGGAGAAACTACACTCCTTTCCGGACAAATCGCAAACCCTCCAGTACCAAAAGGTGGAGAAGTCAAACGTCATCGAGTGTTTACACCCTTAGGGGATACCCTCAAGAACATTCTTAATCTTCTGACAACATAGAAGAAAATTACGCATCTTCTTCCACCAAACAAATTTCTAATGGACGGGGTTTCAATCTTTGCTAGAAATGTGCTTATCATGTAGCCGGGCACTGGACATGATACTCAGGATTGTTGGGCCTTGAAACACAAGATCCAGGACCTAATAGATAATGGAGAGATCGTAGTCACCAAACCCGATCAGCCTCACGTACAAGACAACCCTCTTCCTAAACACAAAGAAGAAGAGGTCAATATGATTAATTGGAGCAGTGGACAGGGTTCCAACTTCAGCTGTGACTCCCCCCAGACCATCAAAGACGGTGATGACAGATGGGATTATGCTAAGTTCCAGTTCACAATGGAACGAAAGATGAAAGCTCTCTGCAAACAAATTGAGCAATTGGCGGAACTGGTGACTTATCAGCATCAAGTGACTCGGCAATTAATTAGCCAGGAGCATGTCAGTCTCCTACCAATCGTCATGAATATTCCCTCTTCCCTTTCAGAAAATGAAATGCTAGAAGACAAAGTGACAAAGAGAGAAAATGCCAAAGCCCGTCGGGATTTTGCCAACAAACGGGAATTCACCTATTTGGGCCAACCCATGGAGGAAATCCTTCACATATTAATCAATGAAGGAAGGATCAGTTCCCTTCTACCTCCAATCAACCCCCGTTCGGAATGGTACAACTCTGATGGAGTATATCAATACCACTCCCGATCTCATGATCACAAGATGAGGAAGAATCTTTGGGCACTCACCACCTTATTTAAAATCTAATCGACGGTGGTGTCACTGCGCTTGGCGGAATAACGACAACGTGTTACTTAACAAGTGAGAATCACGAGGCCCTACTAAGTGGAAAAGTGTGGTAGCGGTTATATCTACTGAAGGTGAAGGGATTAATACTATTCTCACAACACCGATAATTCATCTCAAAGGAGGAAGCAATCCTTTAAAAGTGGTCGCTCTTGAGCCAATCAACTTGCCATGCAGTGCACAATACCCTATCGTTAGCTTGCACAAGGTTCCGTGGAATTATGGAGAAGGTGAAGGATCCACCTCACATACCATTGCTGCAGTGTCGAAGGAAAATCCACTGTATCTCCCACATCGGGTGATGAACCACATCACCAAATCAAAGGGGCAAATACCCATGGAGAAGATTGAAAATTCCTCCGCGCTGTGGGTCATAACGAAGCCTCGGTGGTTTTAAACTTGAAGGAAGCTCCACCACAAATATCAATTTTGGACTTGGTTCTAACTTCCGAGAATCACCGGAAGGTCTTGTTAAAGGCTCTAGAAGAAGCCTATCTTCCGACATCAGTGGATACAAAAAAATTTCAACACATGGTTGATCACATTTTCAACACTAATGTGATATCTTTCACTGATGATGACTTACCGCCCGAAGGGAATGGTCATTGCAAACTGTTGCACATTGCGGTCTTGTCCTCCAGATATATGGTGGCTGGAGTCTAAATAGATGGAGGTTCCTCTCTGAATATCTGCCCATATGCCACCTTGGTAAAGATGAATATCAATCTCAACCTAATTCAGAGTAGCCATACTATCATCAAAGCTTTTGACGGAGCCCGCCGTAACTCGGTTGGAGTAATTGAGCTGCCAATCGAAATTGGCCCTCATACATTCTGCGTATCCTTCCATGTGCTCAAGATAGATTCGGGATACAACCTGCTCTTGGGACGACCATGGATCCACATGGCAGGGGTAGTCCCCTCTACCCTTCACCAACAACTGAAGTACATTATCAACAATAGCCTGGTCACGGTCAACGCTGAACCAGAGATTCCTCAGCATGGGGATATACCGTTCATCAATGCCAATACAGACGTAGAACCAGTCAGTTTTCATGCTTTGGAAATAAGCAACACCCAATACCACGCTATTGGAGCACCATTTCTCGAACCCCACATTTCTGATGAGGTGATGTCAGCCACTCAAGAAATCATGACGTTGGGTTATAAGCCAAGACAAGGGTTGGGTAAAGATGGCCAGGGTATCCAGTACCCCATTCGATTAACCAAGAAAGTTGGAACAGCTGGACTAGGCTATTCTGCCAGCTCTAGTCATAGGAATCCTCATAAGCATCAGCATATTCCTTTGGCTTCAACCATGTGGCGTTTGGCTTCGCCTTCAAACTCCGAGTTCGCACAAACTCCAATAAAGGTGCCAACCAATGTCATGGCCATGTTATTTCCTAAGCCGAAACTGGTGGAGGAAAAGAAAATCGTTATTCCAGATCCCGCAATCGAAGAAGAGGAGCGGAGAATCAAGGAAAACGTTGTCTGAATAATATCGGGCATGCGCATCATCATCCATGATGAACATACCAACATATACACCCCAAATGATGATTGCCCTGACGTAATGGCCATCATTCGGGACAAGGAGGATGATGACAATCCCTCCATCACTGCGGTCCACCCGGACTTTACCCTTACCAATTGGAACAAAGATTCCTTGCTTTGGTCGACAAGGTAAAGCGGATGAATCCTTTTTCGCCTATAGATACAATAACGCTTACTTTTCACATACAGATAGCGGTTTATTTTGCCGATATATGCTAACAACATGTATGATCAACGCATTTCATATATACTAAGTGAAAGCATATTTTGTTTCGAGACTCAATTTAGATGTGCTGTATTTGCGGATATGATGCCTCTCCTACACAAAGATTGTACCTTTGATATAGAGATGAATTCAGCCTTGATGGATCTCCATGATGAAATTGAGGTGCATCCAGAAATTCAAGAATGGGTCAAAGATAAACCCAAACCCAACCTTGATCAAACCACTTCTTTCAATCTCGGAACCTTAGAAAGCCCTAAGTTCATCCAGATTGGTTCAGACCTTACCCCAAACCAACGGAATGACATGATTACGCTATTAACACAATTCTAGGATGTGTTTTCATGGTCTCATGAAGACATGGTGGGTTTATCCACTGACATTGTCCTTCATCGCCTTCCCATTAAAGAGGGATTTAAGCCGATCAAGCAAAATCTCAGGCGATTGAAACCTGAGTGGAGTTTAAAGGTGAAAGAAGAGATTGTGAAATAATTTCAAGCCGGCATCATCATGGTGTCTACATATCCCGAGTGGATATCCAACATCGTGCCCGTACCTAAACCTGGAGGGAAGGGGCGAGTTTGCGTGGATTACAGGGACTTGAACAAAGCTTGCTTAAAAGATAGCTTTCCCGTGCCATTTATCCACATTCTCATTGACAAAACTGCTCAATACGACATGTACTCCTTTGCTGATTGCTTTACGGGGTACCATCAGATCATGGTTGCCGAGGAAGATCGTGAGAAGACTGCTTTCATCACTCCTTGGGGAACTTTTTGCTATAGACGGTTGTCATTCGGCCTCATCAATGCCGAAGCTACCTATCAATGAGCTATGATGGCTCTTTTCCATGACTTAATGCATAAAGAGATTGAGATCTACGTGGATGACATCATTATCAAGTCCCGGAAGGAGGATGACCATCTAGACCATCTCAGAAAGTTATTCAAAAGGTTGCGTAAGTACAACTTGAAGTTGAATCCGGCTAAGTGCGCCTTTGGCGTCAAGTCAGGCAAGTTGCTAGGATTTCTAGTCAACCACAAAGGGATTGAGCTGGATCCTACCAAAATCCAAGCCATCACAGAAATGCCCATTCCTCAGACAAAGAAGGAAGTACGTGGATTTTTGGGAAGGATCAACTTAATCGTGAGTTTTATCTCCCAACTCACTTCAAGAACTGTGTGCCAATCTTCAAGTTATTAAGGAAGAACTCCTCCATGAAATGCAATGATGAGTGCCAGAATGCCTTCCTTACAATCAAGAAACAGCTAGTCAAAGCTCCTATCTTGGTACCATGCAGGGATGATGTTCCCCTGTTCATGTACCTGTCCATAAGTGACAATGCTATGGGCTGTATGTTGGGACAGAAAGACGATAGAGGCCAAGAACGAGCTATCTATTACCTCAGCAAAAGGTTCAGCAGCAGTGAACACAAGTACACTTTGATCGAGAAGATGTGTTGTGCTTTAGCATGGGCTTCCATGAGGTTACAACATTACCTCCATGGTCACACAACCCATCTCATATCCCGCGTGGATCCTCTCAAGTACGTGTTCAACAAACCCATGTTGAACTGCCGGCTGTCTAGATGGAAGTTGATCCTACAATAATTTGACATTGTATATATGACTCAAAAGTCCATCAAAGGTCAAGGAATCGCAGATCAACTGGCCTCCGCACCTTCAGGGGATTTCAAACCCTTGGAAACATATTTCTCCGATGAAGGAGTAATGACAAGATCTGACCACACCATCATGCATAATACACGCCAATCATGGAAAATGTATTTTGATGGAGCTGTTAACATGGAAGGTTCTGGTGGAGCAATTCTAGTATCGATACGGGGCGATATCCGTTGCTGAGTCAAATTACGGTTTATCGGCACCAACAATACGGTGAAGTATGAAGGTCGTCTCATGGGGCTAAAACATTCCCGCTTCATAGGCATCAAGTGGTTAATCGTCCTTAGAGATTCGAGTTGGTAATCGACAATCAATCCACAGAGTCTATCAAACCAATGAACTACATTTGCTTTGCCTTACCATCTGAGTTTTTGAATATGGCTTTGGAGTTCAAGAAATCTCCTTTCTACACATTCCTCGTAATAGGAATGATTTTATGGACGATTAGCAACTTTGGCCTCCTTGATTCGCATATCGCATAAGAGAACACTTGCCAAGCGTCCACAATTTCCACCACAAGGCCCGGCTATATGGGAATTATATTGGAGAAGTATCGGATGAGCTACCTCCCATCCAACCTCCTTGGTATCGACATATCAAGGAATATCTACGAGATGGATCTACACCCGCTGAGGCTTAACTTTGGCCGAGAAAAGGCGGATCCATCGACTTGCTATGAAGTTCTACTTGAGTGGAGATACGCTCTATAAAAGAGATGCAAGACTAGGTCTCCTCAGGTGTCTAGACAAAGATCAAACCCAAAGGCTTATGGATGAAATCCATGGCGGAGTCTGTGGCCCCCAAATGAGTGGCCCCCTCCTTGTCAAGAAAGTCCTCAGGACGGGACATTATTGGTTATCTCTCAAGGCTGATTGCCATGACCATGTCAAAAGATGCTATCAGTGCCAGATTCATGGGAATGCTATACACGCCCCTCCATGGGAGCTCCACAATATGAGTTCACCTTGGCCCTTCTCAATGTGGGGAATGGACGTTATTGGGCCCATTGAGCCTAAAGCCAGTAATGGTCACCGATTTATCTTCACCATGATCGACTACTTCGCCAAGTGGGTAGAAGCAGCCTCCTTCCCCAGGGTCACTAAACAAGTCATCATTGCTTTCATCAGAAACAATGTCGTTTGTCGATATGGACAACCAGAGGTGATTGTGTCAGACAATGCCAAAAACCTCAACAACAAAATGATGGAGGAGTTATGCAGTAAATTCCACATCAAATATCTTAACTATGTCATCTATCATCCAAAGATGAACGGTGCTGTTGAAGCAGCTAACAAAAATATCAAGAAGATTATGTAAAAGATGTTAGCCAACCACAAAGATGTCAAGCCTGCTGGGATTTATCATCCACACCTGGCCGCAGGCCCACCTGAGGCTGTAGTAGGTGCACCTGCGGCTCCTCTATGTGGGTCCCACCCCTCCGACTCGATCCAGTTCGAGTTAAAGCGGAGTTCTTACAGGCTAGAAAGGTCAAATCGAGAATAAAAATGCCACGCGATTGAGCAAAACAGCATACAATCCTAGTCTTCTCAGATGAGACTTTGAATCTGCACATCACTCATTGGTAGTCGCCTGAACACAAGGTATACTCTGCCGATGACCTCAGTTGTCACAAATTCCATACGGCAATACCTTATACAGGTCCGATGCCACCAACTCCAGGTCGTTACCCTACGTGGATCCGCGACGGGGGTTACAACGTGAGTCCCCGATGGGGGTTACAACGTGAGTCCCTGACAGGGGTTACAACGTATATCTCTGGCTGGAGTATCTACGCATGCTCAGCCATTGCACACATATCAACGAAGGTCAAGCAACCTTGACATCATTTCAGTCGATAGCATTTAAACCTGTCAGAGCTATAGAGCTGTTCGAGGTTCTCATACCCAGATGCTCATATTCCCCAGCGAATCCCCGGCGGGGGTCACAATGCAATGCTCCGTTGATCTACACGTAAGCAAATATCAAGCAACCTTGACGATCTACTCACAGAGTTTCAGCCGTTGATGCACACATCAGCAAAGGCCAAGCAACCTTGACAGTATATCCCACAGGATGTTTCAGCCCTTGATTCACAAGTCAATGAAGGTCAGGCATCCCTGACAGCATTTGTTGTTGGCAGTAAATCCAACAGAATTATGACATATTCTGGCTATACTAACCAGGAGAGGTCAACATTATCCAAGAGGATAGATGATGGAATATGTTATACACATCCTCAAATAGATCAAGCTTTATCCCCACATATCTCTTACACATAAGAGATACCCCTTCAGCATCAAGTCGTTATTAAGAACACAAGAATTTGGTGATAACTCCAACACCAATATCCTAACAGATTTGGCTTGCACATCAGATCTGGTCAGTATTGCCAATCCCCAGTTGAAGCAACCGGGAACCAGTAATCATCCCCAGCATGTTGGGCCACAACCCCGTACACATGCATCATACATTTGCATCATGTTGCTACCCTTAGCACCATGTTTATCTTGTTGCGTTTCAAGTGTCTAGGATTCTTTATCCTACCCATGCATCTCCATGCATGAGTATGATAAAGAGGGCATCTCAGAGACACTCGAAATTTTCTCAGACTCATTACTAACATTGCGGGAGAGGGATTCGCCTTTTTAAGAGAGAACCCTGAAAGACAATCCAAATCCATGCCGAATACTACCTGAAGTTCAGCATTAACCCCAGATCGCAATCTTGGAGTAACGGTTTCAACCTCGGATTTAACCCCAGACTCTGCAGACATCTGATCTTAACAACACACACCAAGAAGAAAGACGATTAATCTCGAGATAACCCCGAGGTATCCAGTCTCAGTCCCAACCATGGGAATAGCCACCAACCTTGGTGATAACCCCGGAAATGCTTGTTTCAAATGCCATCAGCTTCAATCTCGGCACTCACAACGAAATACACTGTGCCAACATGGCAATCACATCGGGAAGACAGACACACCTCAAAGATGACAATGAGGATCTTCAACAAATGCAACAGTCCAATCTCAGGGAAGTCTGAGCAACGTCTGCTTATCGGCCCAATCCGGCAGTAACACCGGTAAGGGGCAACATCGCCATCTCGTCCAACACGATGCCACATCTCGTCTCTATGCAATAATGTCCCACAAGGCCAACCAATCCCGAGTGACTATAGTGCGGGGTAACGGATGAAAGTTGAAGCTTGAAGACCGGAGGGCATCGTCCCATCTTCAAAGACTTCGTACAAACTCTAATCCCATGCCATCGTACAACTCTCGACAACGACGGTCCGAAATAGGTCCTGAATACCTCAAAATGGATGCCCGGATTGTACTTCTCAAAATCTGAGTGGACATTACAAATTGACTGAGTGCACGTGATTGAGACGACCCGACCCGACAGACCCAAGCTTGCAGACCGCCTACTGGTACACCTACGGCTGAGCCGCAGGTACCTGCGGCTCCTTTTGCCAATAAATAAGAGGCTTGGGGTGCTGATTTTTAAGAGAAAAAAGACGGGGAAACCCTGCACAATTTGTTCTGCAACTCGCCATATAGTGTATTTTCCCACTTTCAAACACTGTGAGCTCATATATAGCCTCTTTTGTACCCACAAAAGCCCAGTGTTTACCCACTCTAAAGATATAGAAGCCCTTTTTATCAGTCAGCTGTAAGCCTTCTCACACACTTTAGAGTCTGTCTCTTCATCTTTGTACACACCCTTCTACACGTTGAGAGTCGTGTTGCTTGCCTTTTGCCCTGACTTCTCATCCGTGGTTTCCTTCCATCAATATATATATATATATATATATATATATATATATATATATATATATATATATATATCGATTGACTAACATTATCGAGTTATGCCTCGATTGAGCCCGCACTTAGGGTCCTGAGCGCGTTCGCTTTAATATATATATATATATATATATATATATATATATATATATATATATATATATTAATTGTCTCATCGGACTTTGATCGATGAGTCTAGACTTGATTACAGTGCGTTTATTCGCTTATATATATATACTTATATATATCAACCGTGTGTCGAACTTTGTTCGATGAGGCTAGACTTCTATTAAGTGCGTTTATTCGCTATATATATATATATATATATATATATATATATATATATATATATATATATATATATATATATATATATATATACTTATATATATCAACTGTGTGTCGAAATTTGTTCGATGAGTTTACTCGCTCTTATATATATATATACTTATATATTTGAACTGTGGTCGAAATATGTTCGATGAGCTTTTACAGCTTTATTTATATTCTGTCCCGCCTGGAGTTTCCTTCGTGGCGGTTGACCATATCTATAGCTTTATTTATATTTCTGATCCCCCATGGAGGTGCTTCGTGGTTGGTGATCCTGTCTGTATATATATATTTACTGCTTTTATATATATACCTGCTTATTCCTTTTATACAAATTGCAATATTTTGTGCGCCTAGGAATCATGTAATCACAGATTCATCTCATTGGATCTAGATTCGGTTCCCGTGATGGACATTTTCAGCTGTAAGCAGCTTGTAAATTATTCTGCGATGTCTGTATTTCCTCAGATGGTTTCCATACCCACTAGGAAGTCGACATAATTTTTTTATATATATTATTTTCGTACGGATGCGTCGCATTCGTCAAATAAAATCAATCCAGCCGCTCACTTAATAGAAATGGGAGTATAAAAGGTCTTAATTCCTATTGAGCAGCAGGGTTTGAAAAACCTCTTTTATAAAACATCATTGCCATATCTTGCTAAAAACTGAATTTTTACATAAATTCAAATCCTGTGTATATAGGTTCGAAAGAGGCCTCACACAACTTTCATATAACAGCACATTTACCCACACACACACACACACACAGATAATAGTTTCTTGAAAAGAGGCGATCACCGTGGTAACACGGATGTTGGGGCGGTGCCTAACACCTTTCCCCCGCATAACCAAGTCTCCGGACCCTAAATAAATTTCGGTTTCGCCGACCCGTATATCAGTGTCACATCACTGGGTCAATGTGCAAACCTTTTCTCGGTTGTGTTGGTACAACCATGTAAAAAACCAACTGGCGACTAAGAATAAATTCCATCGTCGACATTATAAATGTCGGACCTTTTTCACTTGTTTTTTCAAACAAATCTCACCTAAAATGAGAACACCAAAGAACAAGTAACGGAAAGGGACATCCAAAAATCCCGACGTCGACAATCATTATAAGATAATCGAATTGAAAACAATAATTAGCTCAATAAGACAAAGGATTAGAAAACTTGCATCGTCATGAGTAACTAGATACAATGACTTACTCAATCATAGGAAATCTAGCTCTACGAAAGTGTAGAAGTAGCAACTTACAACAATTGTAATTGAATTTGAAAACAATAATGTACCAAATAAAATTAAACTCGCACAATGAAATTTTGAGTTAGAAAACTTTCCTTTCTCGTAGACTAAACCGAATCAATTTGAATCACAATATCCTATATACATATGTCATCGTGACATAGTTAGTCATTATCACATAACTAATACATTCATCACATAGGTATGATTATTTAATCACATAATCAACTTATAACACATGTTAATCCTTAATAACATAATTATTCATAGTATAGAAATACTAAAATCTATATTTTATAGTCCTACTATCATCACAAAAATGTTTTCTTAAAATTTCGTGTACAAAAAGTAAACTGTCGAACCATTACGCTTAACTTCATGTGCATGGCCATGCGCTTGTACACTGTGGATCTGCTGGCGCGTGGTGATGGCGTTGCGGTGCGATGATTATACTACGAAGCCGTGTTGCGGTGTGGCGATGGCGCTGCGACGCCACAAACGCTTCTTTGGTCATGGCCACATTGCCACTGAAACTGCGATTTCGATTGACGACTTTCAACACTACACTACTTAAAAAGCCAAATTGGCCTAAAAGCTAGAATCTAATAGACTGATTAGCATGTAATTTACATATAGACTTCATATAAACATATTGTGAAGACTTCTAATATGTTTATACTCATAAAATAATACAAACATCAAATATACAACACTCAATTTCAATTGTCTTGGCAAAAACTCCATTTTTTATACTTTCAATGAAAATCAACATTGTGATTTTGTTTTTCAACCAAAACATTAAATTCAAAATATCATGATTATGATTTTACATACTCTAGCAATTCTAACAATCAATTTATCAATTTAACAACAAATAAAACCTCAATTTCTACTTTAAACTAAGCCATATTCATATATATATATATATTCATATGAACTCACTGTGATATATTTCTTCACAATTTACATACATACATAAAGTAATTGATTATAATCATACATAATCTCAACAAAACAGTTTTACAACAACAATCATCATCTAAAGCTATATACACAAGAATTCATCATCCATAATTATTTACAGAGAACTCTTTGGAGAAGAAAACTAAACTTTAAAAATAAAATACAAGGATTAATATCCTACCTTTGATTGATACTCTAGAGTTTAGAAGAAAATGGTTATGATTACAATCTTCTTTTCCCCAATTCTTTTCTCAATTTCCTCTAAGTTTCTCTCAACTTTTCTCTCTATATTTTTCTTCTTCTTCTTTTTCTTCAACTGAGCCTTCTTCTCTTCCTAACTCTAACTACGTAATAAAAATATAACGTATATGATATAATATCTATTAATGATTTAATATAAATATAGATATAATTATATCAGTTATATTTTGTTTGAAAATCAAAAGCCATAAGGCTTGTTTGGCTAAGCTAATAAAATAACCCTTTAATCCTTACACCTTGTTTGGTAAACTGAATTAAAACAAATGGATTAATCCTTATATCTTGTTTGATAAAACACTATTAGATTACAGACTTATTATGCAATAAGACATGTTTGGAAAAACTAAATTAAACTCCCTTAATTTATTTTAATAACTCCTTTATAGCAAGGTTATTTGTCACACTTCTATTTACTTAAATAATCAATTTAATAAATTCAAATATTAATCTATTAAATTACTTTAATACATAAATCATTATCACAAAACTATAATTTCTTTATAATTATAATTTTATTTAACCAACTAATATTTTAAATTACAATTTCCCATTTAAAATATTATAATTTATTTAAATCACTATAAGCTCTCTAGCTTGCTTATTAAATTACATTGGTATATAATCTCATAATAATTAATTTACTTAGCTCCTTAATTATTTATTCAACAAATAATTAATTAAACTACATCAACTCAAATTGCCATATAATTCAATAAATATTTAATTTGCAAATAAATATTTAATATTTAATATTTAATTATTTATTCAACAAATAATTAACTAAATCACATCAACTCAAATTGAACAATTATTTATTCAATAATAAACATATCCATTAAATATTTATATAAATCAATAAATATTTAATATTACACTTTAAAATTCTGGAATGTTACATCATTCCCTCGTTATAAGGATTCTGTCCTCAGAATCACAACTCAAACAAATCATTCGTTACATTCTTCCATACTTATAAAGATTTTGTCCCCAGAATCGAAGACACAGATTAAACAAATAACTCCGGGTACTCTTTCAACATTTTCTCTTCGAGTTCCCACGTAGCTTTTTCAGCGTTGTGGTTCCTCTATATCACCTTCACAGAAGGTATCACTTTATTCCTGAGCACTTGTTCTTTCTTGTCGACTATCTAGATAGGAACCTCTTCATAAGAAAAATCTTTCTCAAATAGCAACGTTTCGTACTCGATCACATGTTTGTAGTCGGGTTTATATGGTCGTAACATCGAAATGTGAAAAACATTATGAATGTTTTCCAACTCTGGAGGTAGAGCTACCTCGTAAGCCACTTCTCCCACTCTTCGCAACACTTCAAAGAGTCCAATAAACCTCGGGCTTAGCTTTCACTTTTTACCGAAACAAATTTTCCCCTTCCAAGGAGAAACTTTTAGGAATACAAAAGTTCCTACGTCGAATGCACGATCTTCTGCATGTTGATCAAAGATACTTTTTCTGCATCTTGGTGGGTCGCTACTAATCTTGTCCTGATGAGTTTAACAACGTCTGCAGTTTGTTGTACCAGTTCTGGTTCTAACAGTTGGCGTTCACCGACTTCATCCCAGCACAGTGGAGTTCTGCACTTTCTGCCGTACAATGCTTCGTAAGGTGGCATGTCGATGCTCGCGTGATAACTGTTGTTGTAAGCAAATTCCACCAACGGTAATTGTTCTTCCCAGCTTCCTTTAAAGTCCATAACACATGCTCTCAGCATATCTTCTAATGTCTGAATTGTTCGTTCTCTTTGGCCATCTGTTTGTGGATGATAAGCCGTACTCATTCGCAACTATGTCCCCATGCATTCTTGTAGTCTCTTCCAGAATTTTGATGTGAATTACGGATCTCTATCGGACACAATTGATACTGGCACTCCATGCCTCGAAACGATCTCTTTAATGTACAATCTTGCCAACTGATCAAGATTGAATCTAATCATTATTGGTAGAAAGTGTGTTGATTTCGTCAGTCTGTCCACTATCACCCAAATCGCATCGTATCCTCTCTGAGTAGTTGGAAGACCCACCACAAAATCCATCGTGATGTGTTCCCACTTCTATTCTGGTATTTCCAACGGTTGGAGTAATCCGTTGGGTCTTTGATGTTCGGCTTTTACTCTCTGACATGTCAAGCATTTCGCTACGCATTCAACAACATCCCTTTTCATGTTTGGCCACCAAAAATGTCGGTGCAAATCTTGATACATTTTCGTGCTTCCTGGATGAATTGAATATTTTGAGCTGTGAGATTCGTTCAAAATTTCTTCTTTCAGTTCTAGCACTGCCGGAACCCAAATTCTTCCCTCGAAGCATAGTAATCCTTCGGTATCGACCTTATATTTTACATCACCGCCTTCAACCAGATTCTCTTTGATTTTCCCACACTCTTTATCTTGTAGTTGAGCATTCTTCAGTTTGTCCACTAAAGTTGGACCAGCTTCTATCTGGAATAGTTGTTCGTCAGATTCTTTGGGAAATTTGATTTCCAACCCCAGTTTTGTCATTGCTGAAATGAGCTCCTCCTGAGTTGTTATCAGCATCAGCTTCTCTCGACCTTTCCTTCTTAAAGCATCTGCAACCACATTCGCTTTTCCCAGATGATAAAAAATCTCACAATCGTAATCTTTTATCAGTTCCATCCACCTTCTTTGACGCATGTTCAAATCCTTCTGAGTGAAAATATACTTGAGACTTTTGTGTGTCCGTGTAGATCTCACATTTCTCCATAAAGATAGTGTCTCCATATCTTCGAGCAAATACAATCGCAGCCCAATTCCAAATCATGAGTCGGATCTGCTTTCTCATAATCCTTTAGTTGTCTTGATGCATACACAATAACTTTGTCGTTCTGTATAAGAACACAACCCAACCCTTTATGTGAGGCATCACTATACACCACAAAATTTCCTATATTATCTGGTAATGTCAACATAGGTGCCATACTTAACTTCTTCTTTAAATCTTGGAAACTCTCTTCACATATCTCCGTCCAAATGAATTTTACAGCTTTCCTTGTCAAATTTGTTAGCGGAGTGGCTATCTTAGAAAAATCTTGAATAAATCTTCTATAATAACCAGCCAGTCCCAAGAAACTCCTCACTTCTGACGGTGTTCTTGGTTGTTCCCAATTGATTATAGCTTCCACTTTTGATGGATCCACTGAAATCCCATCTTTGTCAATCACGTGACCCAAAAATTGTACACGATCGAGCCAAAATTCGCACTTAGAGAATTTCGTGTACAGCTTTTCCTTCCTTAGTGTTTCCAATGTCAAACGTAAATGTTCCATGTGTTCTTGAGTTTTGGAATACACCAGAATGTCATCAATAAATACCACCACAAACTTGTCTAAGAATGGTTTAAACACCCTGTTCATCAAATCCATGAACGCAGCAGGGGCATTTGTTAAACCAAAAGACATCACCAGAAACTTGTAATGTCCGTACCGAGTTCTGAATGCCGTTCTAGGTATATCCTCCTTTCTTACCTTCAATTGGTGATACCCACATCTCAAATCTATTTTTGAGAAATATTTAGCACCCTTCAGCTGATCAAACAAGTCATCTATTCTAGGCAACGGATACCTATTCTTAATAGTGACCTTTTTTAACTCCCTATAATCAATGCAAAGACGCATTGATCCGTCCTTCTTCTTAACGAATAAAACTGGCGCTCCCCACGGTGATACGATTGGTTGAATATATTTCTTGTCCAAGAAACTCTTCGCAATCGCATAATCGGTTCCTTCATTTCTCTACCGGAGCCATTCTCATGACGGGCCTTCGATATCGGTCTTTGTGTCTTGGCGCTAAGTTGATCACGAACTCAATTTCTCTGTAAGGCGGAAGTCCTGGTAAATCTTCTAGAAACACGTCTTCGAATTCTCTCACTACCGGTATTTCTTCTAATTTCACACCTTACTTCTTCTGAGTATCGACTATGTAAGCTAAATAGCCCACACAACCTTGACTCAACAACTTCTTGGCTTTGTATAGTCGCCGACATTTCATTTGTCTAGGCGACTTGCTACCATAAAATACTACCTTTGATGGAGTCATAAGGTTTACACACTTCTTGATGACAATCGATTCTTCGCTCCATATTTGAGCATGTACCAATCCATCCCCAAAATTACATCAAATTCCCCGAGTCTAATCGGAATCAAATCTACCAACAAAATATTTTCCTTAATGTTCACCCTACAGTTCTTGTATACGAATCTAACGGGGATTACTTCCTTATTCGCAATTTCTATGTTCAAAGGAAAATTCAGTTCTTCTCTAGGCAATTCTAACCTCTTAGAAAATTCATCAGATATAAACGAACAAGTAGCACCCGAATTGAATAATACATAAGCATTTATATCATTGATTGGGATAATACCTGACACTACATCTTTTGATTGCACAACATCTTGCACAGTCATGTTGAAGGTTCTGGCTGTGGGTTTGTTTGCTGCTGCAGGTCCTACAATGGCCCATGTACTTCCATTGTTACCTCCATTGCTTCTAGTTGTCACTCCTTCCCTCTTCTTAGGGCATTCACGAGCAAAGTGATCCTTGGATCTGCACGTGAAGCATACATTCTTCTTCGGTTGAGTGCAATTTGGGGCGATGTGACCCTCTTGGCCATAATTGTAGCATACTCGCTTCCCTATCAAGCACGCACCCTTATGAAATTTCCCGCATGTCGCACATGCTTCAAACTTTTTGTTTTGCTTGTTACCCTGCTGGTGTCCAGCACCCATGCTCCCATTCCACTTCTTCTTCAAGTTGTTGTTGTTGTTGTTGTTGTTATTGTTGTTTCCACTGCTACCACCTCCATTCTTAGTCTCATTCTCAGTCCTCTTCTTCTTTTGTTCCTTGTTGAACTTTGTCACTACCTCGCCTCCACCTTCCGTGAGTACTGCTTTCTCCATCACCGCTGCAAATGTCTTCAACTGGAACAGGGAAACCCTACTATACAGCCAGGGCTTCAGTCCCTGTTCAAATCTCTTCGCCTTACGTTCGTCTGTGCTGACCTGATATGGCGCAAACCTCGCCAATTAGTTGAACTTCACGGCATATTCAGATACTGTCATTGTTCCTTGCTTTAGTTCCAGAAACTGTACTTCTAGCTGACTCTTTGAACTCTCCGAAAAATAGGTCTCGAAGAACAACTCCTTGAACCTATCCCAGGTCACCACTCCTGGCCCTTACCGAGTTTTATTGGCCTGCCACCAGTAACTAGCTTCTGCTTTCAACATGAACGTTGTGAAAGAAGTCTTCTGGTCATCCCCTACCCTAGCGACATCGAATACTTTTTCTATCTCCATAATCCAGGTCTGTGCTTCGACTGGATTCATAGACCCACGGAATTCAGGTGGTCCAACCGCCTTGAAATCCTTAAACGTTGTACCATGGTTTTGTGGTTGATTCTGCAACGCTCCTGTCAGTAATGTCACTAGTTATTGAACGGGGTTACCGTCAACATTGTCATTATTGGTAGTTCTCTCATTGTTTCTCTGTCGGGGTGGTTCACATCTGGGAGGCATTTTCTGTTAAAACAAAACATCTATTAGACTAATTCAGCTTCTTTAAGTATTTTTTAATTAACTTGCCTCCATAAAAGAAATAACCACATGACACATAACACTTTGAATAAAGTAACAAATTTTATTTATTCAAAACCTTTTTGAAAAAACATAAAACAATAGCATCACTGCTATGTACATTACTTTCCTGAACTACAAAAGTTTTAGGACATCATCAACATTCTCCTATCCCATGGTTACTTAACACCAGGGATTTACACATTATTTAACCTTTCACTCATCGTACAACAACTACGATGTTCTATTAAGATACTTCTTAGCCCTATCACGTTCTTCCTCCATGACTCGAAACATTGTCCTGCGATCTAATACATATGATGGAAGCGTCTCAAACTGAATCGGATATCCCATGACCCGATCTTGAGCTCGATTAATTGCATTGTCAAATACTTTATCCATCTCTTCCATCTTCATCCTTTTCGCCTGTGAGCTCCTTACTGCTCTTCCAGTTCGTTGATAAGCTTCCTCGTATGCATCTTCAGCTCTTGCCCTCTTAGCAGCTTCTTCTCTCAGCTTGCTCTTTAGTTCAGCAACCATCTCGATCAATTGTTTTTTCTCTCCTTCAGTCCGTACAAGTTTCTCCTCGGCGTTTGTCAGTCGTTCCTCACGATCTTGGATCTCACCGTCTTTTTGTGTTATTACAGTCTGTTATTCAGCTACTATCTCCTGCAACTCCTCAACTGTATCCTGAAGTTCTACGTTACGGTCATGCACCTCATCGTATATACGGCTAGCTATCGAGTTAAGTGGAATCCTTTCCTCCTCGTCCTCTTCATCCTCATCCTCCTGTGGTAACTCAACGGGATCCTCCTCATCTGTCTCCACATCATCATCCTCATCTTCAACTCATCGTGTCCAACTGGTGACTCGTGGCGATGAGTTGTTCCCAAACTACTCAATGTCGCGAGGCTCCTCCTCTATAGGCATTTGAGGTCCCTCCTCCCTAGCCTGACTGGATTCTCCGACATTAGTCATCCTGACAACAAAGTTTTAAAGGTTTAATTATTAATCATTACTACTCGACACTCACGATTACATAAACTATAAACACATAAGCACATAAGTGTTTTATATCTTCTTTCTTAAAACTCAACAAGAGTTATCTCCACTATCTTTTCAAAGGTTACTTCCTAAGGCTTTTCCCCCCACCTAAGGTTCATAACCTAAAGCTTTGATACCAACCTGTGACACCCCCAAATCCTGGTACTTCATTTCCTCAAGATTTGGTTCTCAATTAATCAAAACATTCATTTATAACTACCCAATTATAATAAAATTGAATAATAAAAACACCTTGTACAGATTAAACTCAAATAAAATCTCCCCAGTGTTGTCTAACCTTTAACAACAATCATTCAAATGCGGAAATTAAATAAACTTCATTACAATCTTTAAACCAAAGTCTAATAATAATACTATCAAATCTATTACAAGTCTTCAAGATTTATTCATCTTTCCTTTTCCTTTTCATCGGTGCTAGGTACATCACCGGTTTCAACTTTAGTCAGTAAGAAATTTTACAGCAAGAGTGAGCAAACAAGGCCCACTTGAAATAACAATAAATAAATCTTTAAACTTTTATATCAATTGCCAATACTAGGCTCAATAGAACTGAACAATATATTCTATTAACTTTCTGAAAATTATAACATTCACTGAGGGTCTAATGACCACAGATCATGTCCACAGTTATAAGTAATCTTTTAACTTTAACTTTAACAGTCATAAGACTATAAGGACTCCACGTACTTAGGGGGATCAATCCTTCGTACAATGTATTGTGCACAACCATTTCAATGCTAAGCATAAACCTCTATTATAAGAGTTGTTCATCTTAGTACTTAGAATACAAGTCCGCACCAAAGTAAGTTTGGTTTGGATAAGCTTTGAAGGAAATTTAGAATTTAACGAACATCAACTAAGGAGTAGTTGAATAAGATCAATAACACTATACTACAGAATAATAGTGATTGAATCATAGTAACTAAAGTCATGTATTAGGAATAATCTAATAACATACAATTTGAATAAATATAGCATAGCTTGCTTGAACAATACTAAGCCAAGGTTAATTAGGATTGAATACTAAACATGCATGGCAATTCAGTTATGCATGTTAATCGATAATTGAAATACAAGAATAACTTGTTCAACATCAAACCAAAGTTTAGACCACTTACATCATTATAAGATAATCGAATTGAAAACAATAATTAGCTCAATAAGACAAAGGATTAGAAAACTTGCATCGTCATGAGTAACTAGATACAATGACTTACTCAATCATAGGAAATCTAGCTCTATGAAAGTGTAGAAGTAGCAACTTACAACAATTGTAATTGAATTTGAAAACAATAATGTACCAAATGAAATTAAACTCGCACAATGAAGTTTTGAGTTAGAAAACTTTCCTTGCTCGTAGACTAAACCGAATCAATTTGAATCACAATATCCTATATACATATGTCATCGTGACATAGTTAGTCATTATCACATAACTAATGCATTCATCACATAGGTTTGATTATTTAATCACATAATCAACTTATAACACAAGTTAAGCCTTAATAACATAATTATTCATAGTATAGAAATACTAAAATCTATATTTTACAGTCCTACTATCATCACAAAAATGTTTTCTTAAAATTTCGTGTACAAAAAGTACACTGTTAGACCATTCTGCTAACTCGTGGCATGCATGGCATACAATTTACACTGTGGGTCATGTTGCTGCGGTATGGTGATGATGGTGCTACTGGTAGCGGATGATTATACTACAAAGCCATGTCATAGCTGTGATGGCGATGGCGTATTCTTGATGCCACAAACGTCTCACTGGGTCAAGGCCACTTTGGAAATCTGAGTAGTTTCGTTGACGACTTCAAGCAACACTACTAGAAAAAGCCAAATTGGCCTAAAAGCTCGAATCTAATAGACTGATTATCATGTAACTTACATGTAGACTTCATATAAACATATTGTGAAGACTTCTAACATGTTTATACTCATAAAATAACACAAACATCAAATATACAACACTCAATTTCAATGTTCTTGGCAAAAACTCCATTTTTTTATACTTTCAATGAAAATCAACACTGTGATTTTGTTTTTTAACCAAAACAGTAAATTCAAAACATCATGATTATGATTTTACATACTCTATCAATTCTAACAATCAATTTATCAATTTAACAACAAATAAAACCTTAATTTTTACTTTAAACTAAGTCATATTCATATATATATTTTCATATGAACTCACTGTGATATATTTCTTCACAATTTACATACATATATAAAGTAATTGATTATAATCATACATAATCTCAACAAAACAGTTTTACAACAACAATCATCATCTAAAGCTATATACACAAGAATTCATCATCCATAATTATTTACAGAGAACTCTTTGGAGAAAAAAACTAAACTTTAAAAATAAAATACAAGGATTAATATCCTACCTTTGATTAAGAAGATGATACTCTAGAGTTTAGAAGAAAATAGTTATGATTACAATCTTCTTTTCCCCAATTCTTTTCTCAATTTCCTCTAAGTTTCTCTCAACTTTTCTCTCTATATTTTTCTTCTTCTTCTTTTTCTTCAACTGAGCCTTCTTCTCTTCCTAACTCTAACTACGTAATAAAAATATAACGTATATGATATAATATCTATTAATGATATAATATAAATATAGATATAATTATATCAGTTATATTTTGTTTGAAAATCAAAAGCCATAAGGCTTGTTTGACTAAGCTAATAAAATAACCATTTAATCCTTACACCTTGTTTGGTAAACTAAATTAAAACAAATGGATTAATCCTTATACCTTGTTTGATAAAACATTATTAGATTAAAGACTTATTATGCAATAAGACATGTTTGGCAAAACTAAATTAAACTCCCTTAATTTATTTTAATAACTCCTTTATAGCAAGGTTATTTGTAACACTTATATTTACTTAAATAATTAATTTAATCAATTCAAATATTAATCTATTAAATTACTTTAATACATAAATCATTATCACGAACTATAATTTCTTTATAATTATAATTTTATTTAACCAACTAATATTTTAAATTACAATTTCCAATTTAAAATATTATAATTTATTTAAATCACTATAAGCTCTCTAGCTTACTTATTAAATTACATTGGTATATAATCTCATAACAATTAATTTATTTAGCTCCTTAATTATTTATTCAACAAATAATTAATTAAATCACATCAACTCAGATTGCCATATAATTTAATAAATATTTAATATTGCAAATAAATATTTAATATTTAATTATTTATTCAACAAATAATTAACTAAATCACATCAACTAAAATTGAACAATTATTTATTCAATAATAAACATATCCATTAAATATTTATATAAATCAATAAATATTTAATATTACAATTTTAAATTCTGGATTGTTACATTAATCCTCCTCTCCTCATTTGATGTTACGAACTTGGACAACAATTCCTCCAACCTTGAATTATATATCTCAGTCTCGGAAGCCATGTATTGAGGATCATTGGTTGAGGTAGTGACGAGTTGTTCCATCTGATTATTAAAATTTTGAGTTAACAACTCTTGGCTAATCCTCATCTCCTCTATGTTTGCTATGCCCTTCAATATTACATCCCTCGGATTTGGCTTTTCTTCTTGTGGCAATGGATGTAGACATGAAAATTTCGGTGTGTATGTTGGATTTGGAGCGTAGTATTGGTCTTCATAAGTATATCTCCATGACGAATCCGGGTGATACCCCCAAACTTGATGATAATTAGCATATGTATTGTGAGACCCCAGATTTTATGAATAAATATTTAATTTTCTCGAAATAATTTTTTAATATTATGCTGTGGATTTGATATAATGTTAGAGTTGTGGATAGTATTTATAAATTTTGCAAAGTAAGCAAGTGGTTATATAATATTCGATTGGTCGGGGAATATTCGTTTTAACAGGGAATATTGTACGACGGCACAATCATTGGTGGACCCCACAACGGAAGTATTGTCGTAGTTAAAAAATGACAAAATTATCAATCTATAAAAATAACGGTGGAGGTGTTACCGTTAAAACTGTTGAACTACCCAGAGTAAAAGTAATGCGATGTCTGGCATGGTTGCATAGTAGCACACGGTATTGATTATTGATGCTTACGTGAGATGTCACTCAGTTATACTCAATTATTGCTATAGTAATTATTGCATCATATCTCTCATATTATTGATTTAATTATTGTTACAGTATCATCTGCATAATATGATATATTATTAAATCAATAATTGAAACGACAAAGTTATTCATATTATTATTTGCAATATTGACAATGTCTAGAAGTTCTGTCAAGGAGAGGTTTGGTCACCTAATTGCGCGCCAATAAGGAGAAATCCTTATCGGAAAGCCCCCTCTCTCCTAGGAACGACATGGTTGTTAAATATTATGAGTTATAATATTAATGATGAATAAGTTCGTGTTGATTAAAGATGAATTTTATAGTTCCATTGTGTTGGAATTATTTGTGTTAGTGGAAATTAACATTTGTTTCGATAATAATTGATGTCTGGAGGTTATATTGTTCAATCGGGTATTCGGGGCACTTTTCGGGTTGGAGTACTATTCACGAGTTACTATTCACGGGGTACTATTCACCCGTAAGATATATTTCTTTTCGGTCCAAATCATTTTTTGGTACAATATTATTCCATGAGGAGATGTGCTAATTTTTCAGACCTTTGGTTGAAGATATAATAGTAAATCAATATAGATCATTTGGGAAAGTTATAATAGTAAATCAATATGGATCATTTGGTTTAAAGTTTTAATAGTAAATCAGTATGGACCGTTGCTTTAAGTTTTAATAGTAAACCAATATGGACCGTCCGTTTAAAAGTAAATCAATCTGGACCGTTCATGAATTTGTTACTATTCAATCCATTCTCCTATAAATAGAAGCTCATTCCTTCATTATTTCTTACGAATTCACTGAAACTCTAGAGAGAGAAATTATAGAGAGAAAGAAGAAAAGTATTATGCTACTTCACTACTCCAATATCCAGTTTCTTCTGAGGTAGGGGATATTATTTTTGTACTCGTAAGGGGTATTCTTTCTTTCTTATTCGTGAAGAGAACTTCTGTTATTCCATTTTTTATTATTCTGTTGGAATAACTTGTATACGCGGGTGAAATTCTGTTGTTATTTAATTCTTATTATTCTGTTGGAATAACTTGTTTATGCGAAGTACCGCATACATGGTGAAATTCTTCTCATATTTCGTTCTTTATTATTACGCCGTAATATCACATGCATGCGTTCTGGGGACTGGTTCCATTATTTATTATTCTGTCGGAATATCACGTCTGTGCGTTTACGCCGGACCTAGTTCCATTATTTATTATTCCGTCGAGAATATCACTACGTGCGTTTTTACGCTGACACGGTTCCATTATTTATTATTACGCTTGGGAATAACACATGTCATGCGATCTATCGCACGTATGGTGAATCCTTCTATTATTCCATTCTTTATTATTACATTGGAATAACTTTTATCTATGTGGATTGCCACATGCATGGTGAATGATCCTTTGTATTCATTCCTTATTAAATTATGGAAATGATCCATATCGTGGATTACCGCATGTTGGGTGAAAATCCATTTGCAGTTTCATATATTCTATTATACTCGGTTGGTTAAAGTTTTGGCTTCTATACTCCATGAAATTAGTGGAATATCCTTGATATTTGCTCTTCACCCAAATATCTTTTCATGGAAATATTCTTCCCGAGCATTCTTGAATTTTACTTTGCCAAAGCAAAGATCATGTTGACAATTTGGGCGTTATTGAGTTCAGGATAAATTAACTTATAAATCTTTAAAATTTATTCTTGAACTTGTTTTATTGAATTATCATCATCCTCATGCTTATATTATGTTGAAAGTCATCTTTGGCTTACGTGCATAGATGGACTTGGTATGATTATGACTAGGGATTATTCGATATAATCATGACCGTAATGTGACAAATGGTGTGCTAAAAGTCCTCATTGGCCAGTAGTTCATTGGTGGACAGTTGTTGGTATGATTATGACCAGGGATTATTCGGTATAGTCATGACCATTGATGATTACATGAATATCCTTGGTCGTGGAGCAGGGATGATTCTATTTTATTTATTAAGCTGAGTCTCAACGATAAAGTTGATGAAAAACTTTTTAAATCATAGAAGATAGTAGATTTTATACCTTACTTGACTCTTCTAATGGATTGCTTGACCCGTTGCAGTTAAACTTGTTGTCTATTATATTCTATCAGTTTAACATTATTGTAGGCTAATGATAATTTATTCTGCATTATCGTAGTCATAATATTTCTTACTGGGCTAGTTGAGCTCACCCTTTCTTTCACTGTTCTCTTCAGGAAATGAAAACGTAGCTGGGACTAGTTGGGGAACAGAGAGATGGTCCTAGATGGTGCATTAGTAGTCCTCACTATTCTGTGAAATAGTGTGATAATAAATGTAATGAGGACTGCATTGAGTGTGGATATTGTCTAGATGATAATATTTGTATTAAAACTCACAGCCTATGTTTTGTAGTATTTTACACAACTGTTGTATAATTAAGTTGTATTTGAATTCTGTACCTTGTATCTGGCGACTCAATATGGGTGATGTATACCTGTTTTTGGGGCGTCACACTTGGTATCAAAGCTTAGGGATAGGATCCCTGGCTGAGATGTGAGACAAGAACTAGGAGGGGAGAGACGGGGAATTCCTTCGCTAGTATGACCTATCTAAGTTTATTTGGTATATGGATAATATTTGACATGTTAATTAACCCCTGTTTTGTGACAGTGTTTAAAAATGGCATCTGAAAATGTTGAGATCAGCATTGAAGCACATGAGATCGTTGAGTTAACTCAATAAAAAGGTAACGAGAAACAACACGATAATAATGATACCGGTGGCAACGGCCATCGGAACAATGATAACCATCTTGGGGGAAATTATCATGCCAAGAATGGTAACCACTTCGGTGGTAATCATGGCCAAGATAATATGAATGGAAATTTGAAGAAGAGAAGGTCATTTAGCTCGATTTTGTTGTATAGTGAAGTTAAGTCCAGCTGGGACGGTGGTACCAAAGGTGGATACGGACAAAACAAAGTCGGTGGTTTCAGGAAGAGTGTTTTCGTGATTTCTCAAAAAGCGAGTGACCCGAACGAAGTTAGCACGGGTTAGTTAATTATAAATTCTTACGAAGTCTATACCTTATTAGATACCGGTTCTTCCCATTCTTTTAGCTCTTTTTCCTGCGCTCAACGTTTAAATTTAACTTCGGTGAAATTAGACTTTGACTTATTGGTTGAAACTTCGATAGTAGAAATCTTCGTTACCTCCACTGTTTATAGATCTTGTTGATTCAAATCGACACTTTCACGTTATCTGTCGATCTTATCTCTTTGAAAATACTTGCCTTTGATGTGATTTTAGGAATCGATTGGTTAACTACTCATCATGCTTTTCGTAAGGTTGTTAACTTTCATATTCCTAACCAACCTGTTATGTGAATTCAAGAAACCAAACCACTAAAGTCTATCATTATCATATCAAGCCATAAGTAAAGAGCCCCGGTCCTTTCGTTGTTGACTTCCTTGTGTGGAATGCACCGAAGCCAGACTTTTCGTAGGAGACGTCGTGAATAATGGTGGCAAGTTGATAGGTATCAATGTGACGTGCTATCGAAGTCTTGGATGAGAGTCACCGTTTTAAATGATATTTCTATTGTTAATAAATTTACTGAAGTATTCTTGAAGACTTCTTAGCCTACCCCTAGAGCGTGAAATTGAATTTTGTATTGACCCTAGTAAAAAACTCATTTCTAAAACCCTCAAATATTTCTTTACTTAAAACGAACGTAACATGCGCCAAAGACGTTGGCTCGAGCTGTTGAAGATTACAATCACATCATTCAATATCATCGTGGAAAAATGAACGTGGTAGTTGATGCATTGAGTAGAAGATCTTATGCGTTTACAAGTGCGAATATACGAACCCACATGAAGATAACTAATATATGAGTAGAATCGACTTTAATCGAAAAAGTTAAAGCCGCTCAAGCTACACAGCCGAGTCTGAAGAAATTGAAGAAATGGTTCAAGAGGGCGTTATTCTAGAAGCAAGAATCGATGAAGAGAGGAAATCTCAACCCTCGATTTTATTGACCCATTTGAAATCCTCGATGAAGTAGGAACTGTGGGTTATAGACTCATTTTATCACCAAGTATGTTGCGTGTTCATAACGTTTTTTTTTCGTATCGATATTACGTAAATATGTGGACGACCCGAACCACATTATTGATTTAGAACCGAACGAAGATTTAACGTATGAGGAGATACATGTTAAAATCTTGGATAAGAAGGATTATATTCGACACTCAAAAGTTATACCTCAAGAGTTAGAATCTGAAATGAAGTCAAGATACCCTCACCTCTTCAGTATACCAGGTACGTACGTAAATTTCGAGGGCGAAATTTCATAAGGAGGGGAGATTGTGAGACCCCGGATTTTATGAATAAATATTTAATTTTCTCGAAATAATTTTTTAATATTATGGTGTGGATTTGATATAATGTTATAGTTGTGGATAGTATTTATAAATTTTGCAAAGTAAGCAAGTGGTTATATAATATTCAATTGGTCGGGGAATATTCATTTTAACAGGGAATATTGTACGACGGCACAACCAATGGTGGACCCCACAACGGAAGTATTGTCGTAGTTAGAAAACGACAAAATTATCTTTCTATAAAAATAACGGCGGAGGTGTTACCGTTAAAACTGTTGAACTACCTGGTAGTAAAAGTACAGTAATACGCGTGGTTTCATAGTAGCACACGGTATTGATTATTGATGCTTACGTGAGATGTCACTCAGTTATACTCAATTATTGCTACAGTAATTATTGCATCATATCTCTCATATTATTGATTTAATTATTGTTACAGTATCATCTGCATAATATGATATATTATTAAATCAATAATTGAGACGGCAAAGTTATTCATATTATTATTTGTAATATTGAAAATGTCTAGAAGTTCTGTCAAAGAGAGGTTTGGTCACCTAATTGCGCGCCAGTAAGGAGAAATCCTTATCGGAAAGCACCCTCTTTCCTGGGAACGACCTGATTGTTAAATATTATAAGTTATAATATTAATGATGAATAAGTTCGTGTTGATTAAAGATGAATTTTATAGTTCCATTGTATTGAAATTATTTGTGTTAGTGGAAATTGACATTTGTTTCGATAATAATTGATGTCTGGAGGTTATATTGTTCAATCGGGTATTCGGGGCACTTTTTGTTTCAGAGTACTATTTATGAATTACTATTCACGAGTTACTATTCACGAGTTAGTATTCACAAGTTACTATTCATGAGTTAATATTCACAGGGTACTATTCACCCGTAAGATATATTTTTTTTCGGTCCAAATCATTTTTGGGTACAATATTATTCCATGAGGAGATGTGCTAATTTTTCGGACCGTTGGTTGAAGATATAATAGTAAATCAATATGGACCGCTGATGGAAAGTTATAATAGTAAATCAATATGGATCGTTGGTTTAAAGTTTTAATAGTAAATCAGTATGGACTGTTGCTTTATGTTTTAATAGTAAACCAACATGGACCATCCGTTTAAAAGTAAATCAATCTGGACCATTCATGAATTAGTTATTATTCAGTCCATTTCCTATAAATAGAAGCTCATTCCTTCATTATTTCTAACGAATTCACTGAAACTCTAAAGAGAGAAACTATAGAGAGAAAGAAGAAAAGTATTCTGCTACTTCACTACTCCAATATCCAGTTTCTTCTAAGGTAGGGGATATTATTTATTGTACTCGTAAGGGGTATTCTTTTTTTCTTATTCGTTAAGAGAAATTCTATTATTCCACTCTTTATTATTATGTTGGAATAACCTGTATACGTGGGATACCCTATACTTGGTGAAATTCTGTTGTTATTCCATTCTTATTATTCTGTTGGAATAACTTGTTTATGCGAAGTACCGCATACATGGTGAAATTCTTCTAATATTCCGTTCTAATATCCTGTCTGTACGTTTACGCCGGACCTGGTTCCATTATTTATTATTCTCATTTAATATCCTGTCATCAAGCGTGTTTATTCCTGACTGGTTCCATTATTTATTATTCATCAAAATATCATGTTTGCGTGCGTTTATGGGACTGGTTCCATTATTTATTATTCCGCCGAAATATCATGTATGTATGCGTTCTGTGGGACACAGTTCCATTATTTATTATTACATTGGGAATAACACATGCATGCGCCTATCGCATTTATTGTGAATCCTTTTGTTATTCCATTCTTTATTATTCTGTTCGAATAAACTGTCTATGTGGATTACCACATGCTTGGTGAATGATCCTTTGTATTCATTCCTTATTAAATTATGGAAATGATCTATATACGTGGATTACCACATGGCGGGTGAAAATCCATTTGCAGTTTCATATATTCTATTATACTCAGTTGGTTAAAGTTTTGGCTTCTATACTCCATGAAATTAGTTGAATATCCTTGATATTGGCGCTTCATCCAGTATCTTTTCATGGAAATATTCTTACGAGCATTCTTGAATTTTACTTTGCACAAAGCGCAAGATCATGTTGACAATTTGGACGTTATTGAGTTCAGGATAAATTAACTTATAAATTTTTAAAATTTATTCTTGAACTTGTTTTATTGACTTGTCATCATCCTCATGCTTGTATTATGTTGAAAGTCATCTTTGGCTTACGTGCATAGATGGACTTGGTATGATTATGACCAGGGATTATTCGATATAATCATGACCGTAATGTGACGAATGATGTGGTAAAAGTCCTCATTGGCCAGTAGTTCATTGGTGGACAGTTGTTGGTATGATTATGACCAGGGATTATTCGGTATAGTCATGACCAATTATGATTACATGAATATCCTTGGTCGTGGAGCAGGGATGATTCTATTTTATTTATTAAGCTGAGTCTCAATGATAAAATTGATGAAAAACTTTTTAAATCATAGAAGATAGTAGATTTGATTCTCTACTTGACTCTTCTAATGGATTGCTTGTTCCGCTGCAGCTAAACTTGATGTTTATTATATTTTATCAGTTTAACATTATTAAAGGCTAATGATAATTTATTTTGCATTATCTTAGTTATAATATTTCTTACTGGGCTAGTTGAGCTCACCCTTTCTTTCACTGTTCTCTTCAGGAAATGAGAACGTAGCTGGGACTAGTCAGGGAACAGAGAGATGGTCCTAGATGGTGCATTAGTAGTCCTCACTATTCTGTGAAATAGTGTGATAATAAATGTAATGAGGACTGCATTGAGTGTGGATATTGTCTAGATGATAATATTTGTATTAAAACTCACAGCCTATGTTTTATCGTATTTTACACGACCGTTGTATAATTAAGTTGTATTTGTATTCAGTACCTTGTATCTGGCGACTCAAGATGGGTGATGTATACCTGTTTTGGGGGCTTCACAATTGGTTTCAAAGCTTAGGGATATGATCCCTAGCTGAGATGTGAGATAAAAACTAGGAGGGGAGAGGCGGGGAATTCCTTCGCTAGTATACCCTCATCTCTTTAGCATACCAGGTACATACATAAATTTAAAGGGCGAAATTCCATAAGGAGGGGAGATTGTGAGCCCCCGAATTTTATGAATAAATATTTAATTTTCTCGAAATAACGTTTTAATATTATGGTGTGGATTTGATATAATGTTATAGTTGTGGATAGTATTTATAAATTTTGCAAACTAAGCAAGTGGTTATATAATATTCGATTGGTCGGGGAATATTCGTTTTAACAGGGAATATTGTACGACGGCACAATCATTGGTGGACCCCACAACGGATGTATTGTCATAGTTAGAAAACGATAAAATTATCTTTCTATAAAAATAACGGCGGAGGTGTTACAGTTAAAACTGTTGAACTACCCGGTAGTAAAAGTAAAAAGAATGATGTCTGTGGTCGTTAAGTAGTACACACAGTATTGATTATTGATGCTTACGTGAGAATTCACTCAGTTATACTCAATTATTGCTACAGTAATTGCTGCATCATATCTCTCATATTATTTATTCAATTATTGTTATAGTATCATCTGCATAATATGTTATATTATTAAATAAATAATTGAGATGGTAAAGTTATTCATATTATTATTTTCAATATTGAAAATGTCTAGAAGTTCTGTCAAGGAGATGTTTGGTGACCTAATTGCGCGCCAATAAGGAGAAATCCATATCGGAAAGCCCCCTCTTTCCTGGGAACGACCTTGTTGTTAAATATTATGAGTTATAATATTAATAATGAATAAGTTCGTGTTGATTAAAGATGAATTTTATAGTTCCATTGTATTGGAATTATTTGTGTTAGTGGAAATTGACATTTGTCTCAATAATAATTGATGTCTGGAGGTTAATTGTTCAATCGGGTATTCGGGGCACTTTTCGTGTCGGAGTACTATTTACGAATTACTATTCTCGAGTTACTATTCATGAGTTACTATTCATAAGTTACTATTCACAAGTTAATATTCATGAGTTACTATTCACAGGGTACTATTCACCCGTAAGATATATTTCTTTTCGGTCCAAATCATTTTTGGGTACAATATTATTCCATGAGGAGATGTGCTAATTTTTCAGACCGTTGGTTGAAGATATAATAGTAAATCAATATGGACCGCTGATGGAAAGTTATAATAGTAAATCAATATGGATCGCTGGTTTAAAGTTTTAATAGTAAATCAGTATAGACCGTTGCTTTAAGTTTTAATAGTAAACCAATATGGACCGTCCGTTTAAAAGTAAATCAATCTGGACCGTTCATAAATTAGTTATTATTCAGTCCATTTTCTATAAATAGAAGCTCATTCCTTCATTATTTCTTACGAATTCACTGAAACTCTAGAGAGAGAAACTATAGAGACAAAGAAGAAAAGTATTCTACTACTTCACTACTCCAATATCAAGTTTCTTCTAAGGTAGGGGATATTATTTATTGTACTCGTAAGGGGTATTCTTTCTTTCTTATTCGTGAAGAAAACTTCTATTATTCCATTCTTTATTATTCTGTTGGAATAACCTATATACGCGGGATACCCTATACTTGGTGAAATTCCGTTGTTATTCCATTCTTATTATTCTGTTGGAATAACCTGTTTATGCGAAGTACCGCATACATAGTGAAATTCTTCTAATATTCCGTTCTTTATTATTATTCGTGAATATCACATCCTGCGTTCTGGCACGGACTGGATCCATTATTTATTATTCTCGGCTTAATATCCGTGCGTGCGTTCTGCCGGACCGGTTCCAATATTTATTATTCTCGTCCGAATATCTCTCGTGCGTTTCGGCTTTGACCGTTCCATTATTTATTATTCCGTCGAAATATCCTATCTGTATGCGTTCTGTGGGACACCGTTCCATTATTTATTATTACATTGGAAATAACACATGCATGCATTCTATCGCATCGCATGCATTGTGAATCCTTATGTTATTCTATTCTTTATTATTCTGTTGGAATAACCTGTCTATGTGGATTACCACATGCTTGGTGAATGATCCTTTGTATTCATTCCTTATTAAATTGTGGAAATGATCTGTATACGTGGATTACCGCATAACGGGTGAAAATCAATTTGCAATTTCATATATTCTATTATACTCAGTTGGTTAAAGTTTTTGGCTTCTATACTCCATGAAATTAGTGGAATATCCTTGATATTTGCGCTTCATCCAGTATCTTTTCACGGAAATATTCTTCTGAGCATTCTTGAATTTTACTGCACAAAGCAGTATCATGTTGACAATTTGGACGTTATTGAGTTTAGGATAAATTAACCTATAAATCTTTAAAATTTATTCTTAAACTTGTTTTATTGAATTGTCATCATCCTCATGCTTATATTATGCTGAAAGTCATCTTTGGCTTATGTGTATAGATGGACTTGGTATGATTATGACCAGTGATTATTAGGTATAATCATGACCGTAATGTGACGAATGATGTGGTAAAAGTCCTTATTAACCTGTAGTTCATTGGTGGACAGTTGTTGGTATGATTATGACCAGGGATTATTCGGTATAGTCATGACCATTGATGATTACATGAATATCCTTGGCCGTGGAGCAGGGATGATTTGATTTTATTTATTAAGTTGAGTCTCAGCGATAAAAGTGATGAAAAACCTTTTAAATCATAGAAGATAGTAGATTTTATTCTCTACTTGACTCTTCTAATGGATAGCTTGTTCTGCTGTAGTTAAACTTGATGTTTATTATATTTTATCAGTTTAACACCGTTGAAGGCTAATGATAATTTATTCTGCATTATCTTAGTCATAATATTTCTTACTGGGCTAGTTGAGCTCACCCTTTCTTTCACTCTTCTCTTCAGGAAATGAGAACGTAGCTGGGACTAGTCAAGGAACAGAGTGGTGATCCTGGATGGTGCATTAGTAGTCCTCACTATTCTATGAAATAGTGTGATAATAAATGTAACGAGGACTCCATTGAGTGTGGATATTGTCTAGATGACAATATTTGTATTAAAACTCACAGCCTATGTTTTGTCGTATTTTACACGACTGTTGTATAATTAAGTTGTATTTGTATTCAGTACCTTGTATCTGGCGACTCAAGATGGGTGATGTATACCTGTTTTGGGGGCCTCACAGTTGGTTTCAAAGCATAGGGATATGATCCCTAGCTGAGATGTGAGATAAAAACTAGGTGGAGAGAGACGGGGAATTCCTTCGCTAGTATGACCTACCTATGTTTATTTGGTATTTAATTGGTCGGTCAGAGTATATGGATAATATGTGACATGTTAATTAACCATTGTTTTGTGGTAGTATTTGAAAATGGCATCCGAAAATGTTGGGATAAGCAATGAAGCACATGAGACCGTTGAGTCACCAATGATCAATGTTCAGGATAATGTGCAACAAGAAGACAATAATCCTCAGGTAAACAATAACACCGATGAAATGATGAACGATGGGATGTTCAGAAGCTTTATGCAATTCATTCAACATCAGGCGAGAGAGACTCTTGTTCATAATGCAGGTGGAAACAATGGCAACCCACGGTCGGTCACCGCTAAGCAGTTCAAGGAGCTGGGACCACCGGAGTTTTTGGGAAATCTAGAACCACTTAAGGCGGAGACGTGGTTAAAGCAGATCACTAAGATATTTGATGTCTTGGGATGCTCCGAGGAGCAAAAGGTTCCCTTTGCCACCTTTATGTTGCGTGAAGAAGCAGATTATTGGTGGGAATCTGTAAAATGTACCAAGCCTGACGCACTCAAGATGTGTTGGGAGAAGTTCCAAGAGCTGTTCAACGACAAGTACTTTCCCAAAAGTATTCGTCACATGAAGTAGGTGGAGTTTATCAAGTTGGAACAAAACAATATGACCGTGTCGTAGTACGAGGCTAAGTTTGCCGAGTTATCCCGATTTGCATCCCATTTGGTCGATAATGAAGAGCGAATGACGCAAATGTTTCTAAGAGGTTTGAAACCCGATATACGTCAATACCTCATTTCTCACAAACTTTGTTTATATTCAGATGTTGTGAATAGGGCTCAGTTATTAGAGCGCGATAATGATTCAACACAACCAAAAGGTAACGACCAACAACACAATAATAATCGTACCGGTGGCAACGGCCATCGGAACAATGATAACCATCGTGGGGGAAATTATCACGCCAAGAATGGTAACCACTTCCGTGGTAATCATGGTCAAGATAATAGAAGTGGAAATTTCAAAAAGAGAAGGTTCAATAATGATGGAAAGACAACAACACTAGCACCTGTTAAGGAAGGAGAACGACCGTCGGTCGTATGCTTCAAATGCGAAGGGGAGGGACATATCAGTCCAAACTACGTGATGCAGTCCAAAGCATGTTACAATTGTGGAAAAGAAGGTCACCTATAATGATTTTGTCGTGCACCAAAGTCAAGTCTAGCTGGGATTATGATGCCAAAGGATGTCCCAGACAAGCCAAAGCCGGTAGTTTAAGAGAGATCGTTTTTTTTTTGACGAGGAACCTGAATAAAATTATCACGGGTAAATTAATCATAAACTCTTTCGAAGTCTATACCGTGTTAGATACCGGTTCTACACACTCTTTAATTTCACCTAGTTGTGTTCAATGTTTGAATTTAACTTCGGCGAAGTTAGATTTTGATTTATCTGTTGAAACTCAGTTGGGAGAAACCTTCGTTACATCTACTATTTATAAATCTTATTTAATTCAAATCGACACTTTCACGTTACCTGTCGATCTTATCTCTTTGAAAATATTTGCCTTTGATGCGATTTTTGGAATCGATTGGTTAACTATTCACCATGCTTTTCGTAAGGTTGTTAGCTTTCATATTCCTAACCAACCTGTTATGCGAATCCAAGCAACCAAACCACTAAAGTCAATCATTGTCATATTAAGCTATAAGTAAAGAGCCCCGGTCCTTTCGTTGTTGACTTCCTTGTGTGAAATGCACCGAAGCCAGACTTTCTGTAGGCGACGTCGTGAATGATGATAGCAAGTTGATAGGTATCTATGTGACGTACTATCCAAGTCTTAGATGAGAGTCACAATTTTGAATGATATTTCTATTGTTAATAAATTTTCTGACGTATTCTTGAAGATTTCTTAGTGCACCCCTAGAGCGTAAAATTGAATTTTGTATTGACCCCAGTAACCCATTTCTTAAACCCTCAAATATTTCTTCAACTAAAATGAACGTAACATGCGCCAAAGACATTGGCTCGAGCTGTTGAAGATTATGATCATATCATTCATTACCATCGTGGAAAAACGAACGTGGTAGCTGACGCGTTGAGTAGAAGATCGTATGCATTTACAAGTGCGAATATACGAACCCCCGTGAAGATAACGAATATACGAGTAGAATCGACTTTAATCGATAAAGTTAAAGCTGCTCAAGCTACACACCTAGAGCTGATGAATGTAAAGAATTAAGAAGGTTCAAGAGGGCGTTATTCTATAAGTAAGAATCGACGAAGAGAGGAAATCTCAACTCTCGATTTAATTAGCCCATTTAAAATCCTCGATGAAGTAGGAACTGTGGCTTATAGACTCGTTTTACCACCAAGTATGTCGCGTGTTCATAACGTTTTCAACGTATCGACATTACGTAAATATGGGGATGACCCGAACCACATTATTAATTTAGAACCGGACGAGATAGCGGATGATTTAACGTATGAGGAGATACGTGTTAAAATCTTGGATAGGAAGGATTATATTCGACACTCAAAGGTTATACCTCAAGAATTAGAATCTGAAATGAAGTCAAGATACCCTCACCTCTTTAGCATACCAGGTACATACGTAAATTTCAAGGGCAAAATTCCATAAGGAGGGGAGATTGCGAGACCCCGGATTTTATGAATAAATATTTAATTTTCTCGAAATAATGTTTTAATATTATGGTGTGGATTTGTTATAATGTTAAAAGTTGTGGATAGTATTTATAAATTTTGCAAACTAAGCAAGTGGTTATATAATATTCGATTGGTCGGGGAATATTCATTTTAACAGGGAATATTGTACGACGGCACAATCATTGGTGGACCCCACAACGGAAGTATTGTCATAGTTAGAAAAAGACAAAATTATCTTTCTATAAAAATAATGGCGGAGGTGTTACCGTTAAAAGCTGTTGAACTACCCAAAGAGTAAAAGTACGATGTCTGGCGTGGTTGCATAGTAGCACACTAGATTGATTATTGATGCTTACGTGAGAAGTCACTCGCTTATACTCAATTATTGCTACAAAGAATTGTTTGCATCATATCTCTCATATTATTGATTCAATTACTGTTAAAGTATCATCTGCATAATATGTTATATTATTAAATCAATAATTGAGACGGCAAAGTTATTCATATTATTATGTCTAAAAGTTTTGTCAAGGAGAGATTTGGTCACCTAATTGCGTGCCAATAAGGAGAAATCCTAATCGAAAAGCCCCCTCTTTCCTGAGAACGACCTTGTTGTTAAATATTGTGAATTATAATAATAATGATGAATAAGTTCGTGTTGATTAAAGATGAATTTTATAGTTCTATTGTGTTGGAATTATTTGTGTTAGTGGAAATTGACATTTGTTTTGATAATAATTGATGTCTGGAGGTTATATTGTTCAATCGGGTATTCGGGGCACTTTTCGTTTCGGAGTACTATTCATGAATTACTATTCACGAGTTACTATTCACGAGTTTCTATTCATTAATTAGTATTCATAAGTTACTATTCACGAGTTACTATTCACGGGGTATTATTCACCCGTAAGATATATTTCTTTTCGGTCCAAATTATTTTTGGGTACAATATTATTCCATAAGGAGATGTGCTAATTTTTCAGACCGTTGGTTGAAGATATAATAGTAAATCAATATGGACCGCTGGTGGAAAGTTATAATAGTAAATCAATATGGATCATTTGGTTTAAAGTTTTAATAGTAAATCAAGATGGACCGTTGCTTTAAGTTTTAATAGTAAACCAATATGGACCGTCTGCTTAAAAGTAAATCAATTAGGACCGTTCATGAATTAGTTACTATTCACCCATTCTCCTATAAATAGAAGCTCATTTCTTCATTATTTCTTACGAATTCATCCGAAACTCTAGAGAGAAAACTATAGAGAGAAAAAGAAAAAAAGTATTCTGCTACTTCACTACTCCAATATCTAGTTTCTTCTAAGGTAGGGATATTATTTGTTGTACTCGTAAGGGGGTATTCTTTCTTTCTTATTCATGAAAAGAACTTCATTATTCCATTCTTATTATTCATTGGAATAACTGTCTATGCAAAGTAATCGTGCATACATGGTGAAATTCTTCTAATATTCCGTTATTTATTATTCCAGCCGAATATCCTGTGCATAACGTTCTTACGCCTTTAACCGGGTTCCATTATTTATTATTCGCCGTTAATATCCTCTCTGCAATGCGTTCTGTGGGACTCGTTCCATTATTTATTATTCTGTTGGGAATAACCTATCAGTGCAATCTGTCGTACGCATGGTGAATCCTTCTGTTATTCCATTCTTTATTATTCTGTTGGAATAACTTGTCTATGTGGATTACCACATGCATGGTGAATTATCCATTGTATTCATTCCTTATTAAATTACGGAAATGATCTGTTTACGTGGATTACCGCATGACGGGTGAAAATCCATTTGTAGTTTTATATATTCTATTATACTCAGTTGGTTAAAGTTTTGGGGTCTATACTCCATGAAATTAGTGGAATATCCTTGATATTTGCGCTTCATCCAGTGTCTTTTCATGGAAATATTCTTCTGAGCATTCTTGAATTTTACTGCACAAAGCAGTATCATGTTGACAATTTGGACGATATTGAGTTCAGGATAAATTAATTTATAAATCTTTTAAATTTATTCTTGAACTTGTTTTATTGAATTGTCATCATCCTCATGCTTATATTATGTTGAAAGTCATCTTTGGCTTACGTGTATAGATGGACTTTGAATGATTATGACTAGGGATTATTCGGTATAATCATGACCGTAATGTGATGAATGATGTGGTAAAAGTCCTCATTGGCCTGTAGTTCATTGGTGGACAGTTGTTCGTATGATTATGACCAGGGATTATTCGGTATAGTCATGACCATTGATGATTACATGAATATCCTTGGTCGTGGAGCAGGGATGATTCGATTTTATTTATTAAGCTGAGTCTCAACAATAAAAGTGATGAAAAACCTTTTAAATCATAGAAGATAGTAGATTTTATTCTCTACTTGACTCTTCTAATGGATAACTTGTTCTGCTGTAGTTAAACTTGATGTTTATTATATTTTATCAATTTAACACCATTGAAGGATAATGATAATTTATTCTGCATTATCGTAGTCATAATATTTCTTACTGGGCTAGTTGAGCTCACCCTTTGTTTCAGTGTTCTCTTCAGGAAATGGGAACATAGCTGGGACTAGTCGGGGAACAGAGTGATGATCCTAGATGGTGCATTAGTAGTCCTCACTATTCTATGAAATAGTGTGATAATAAATGTAATGAGGACTCCAATGAGTGTGGATATTATCTAGATGACAATATTTGTATTAAAACTCACAGCCTATGTTTTGTCGTATTTTACACGACTGTTGTATAATTAAGTTGTATTTGTATTCAGAACCTTGTATCTGGCGACTTAAGATGGGTGATGTATACCTGTTTTGGGGGCGTCACAACATATGTTTCAACCACATAAGTACATACTTATTTTATTATTTCTTTCTTAAAACTCGATAAGAATTTATCACCATTATCTTTTTAAACGTTACTTCCTAAGGCTTTTTCCACACCTAAGGTTCATAACCTAAAGCTTAGATACCAACTTGTGAAACCCCCAAATCTGGATACTTCATTCCCACAAGATTTGGTGTTCACTGTCTAAACATTCATTTCTAACTACCCAAATATAATAAAATTTAACAATAAACCTTCCCATTAAAGGATTACATCAATAAGTTCAATAAAATCTCCCATGTTATCTAACCTTTAAATACAAACATCAAGTGCGGAAAATTAAATAATCATATCTCAACAATTAAAATAAAGTTTGACAATATAGAAATCAACAGATTTACAAGTCTTCAACACTTGTTCATCTTTCCTTTTCCGTACTGGTGGTAGGTTCATCGACTTTCTCAACTTTAGCTATAATGGTAATATAAGCAAGAGTGAGCAAACAAATGCTCACTTGAAGTGACAATGAATAAAATATCACAACAACTACCAAATGAATAGGCTCAATAGAACTGAATAATATTATCCATCGATGATAATCAATAACATAATTTGAAATATATGTATCTGAGGGTCACAAGACCACGAACTATGTCCAAAGTTATAAGTATTCTTTCAACTTAAACCTAAACAGACATAAGACTGTAGGGACTTCTCGTACTTAGGGGGATCAGCCCTTCGTACAATGTATTGTGCACAAACATCTAAACGCTTACTCGTAAATAATCCCTTATAATAGGGTTGCTCATCTCAGTTTTAATATACTAGTCCGCACCAAAGGAAGTTTGGTTTCGATAAGCTTCAAGGTAATTTAGAGTTCAACGAACATCAACTAAGGATTAGTTGAATCAATATAGTTTGATATCACTTCAAGTGCTCGATAACAATATGATATTAAATAGTCATGAATTATAAGTGAATCAACATTATACATCGAAATCATGATTTAGAAATGGACTAGAAAGCATAGGCACTAAATATTATACCAAACCTTGCTTGAACAATAATAAGCTAAAGCTATTAATCTTACTCAATAAAAGAAGTGAGTTAATGAACGTGCATGATTAATAACAAGTTGAGGAATAAATCTTGCTTAACATATGAACAACAAAATTTAGGAACTTGCGTAATAAGAAACAAAATTAAAGATAGGAACCCTTCTCAAAGTAAGAGTTAGGTTGAAGAGTTTGCATAAACATAATCAAGTTAGAATAGATATATATGTAGGTTTAGGACCTTTCTCAATGAATTAATAAGGTTTAAGCACTTATACAATCGTAAAAGTAGAGTTAGAGAACTTGACTCGTGCTTAGGTTAAACAATCACTACTCACGTTCACCACAAGTCTTACACATACCATATGTATTGACAATACTCATTAGTTACACTAATATTAGCTTTATGAGTTTCTTTCCCACTTTTAGTATAGCTCACTAACTAAGTTTAAGTTTAAAAAACATCACATCTTTTCATGAGCATCACATTTTAGCTCAATTACAACTACTTAAATTATCATGTCATTGCACCATATACACATTAACAACTTGATACAACATCCTATTACATGTTCAACATGTTATCATTCTCTTTAGATTCGGTTATACTAACACACAAAGGACTACACTTGCATTCGTGCATCTCGACGGCCTCCGATTGCCTCATAGTGCACAATAGTCCTAAAGATGGCCATTTTAACCCCTACTAATGACATCAAATTGAAAAACTTAAAGAATAATAGGTTTATTTGTCATCGTTCTGGATCATCTTGAATCGCATCAATCGGAGTTTGTATAAAAAGGTTATGCTCATTTTAGTAAAATATGTCTGATCAAATTTTCTTAACTTTGGCAAGTCAGACTACCCCCCGCCGGCACGGGGGATTTTGTACTAGGATAGCCCACCGAGGCGGGGGTACTATAACGACCCCAAAATTCATACAATTTAATTCTCGACTTCGGTAGTTAATAATACATTCAACCTCTAATTTTACATCATTAAACGATAATACAACCATTGAAATTTGCGGAATAATTAAAATTTTCTATTACAAACTATCCTCGTTCCCAAAACCTTCAACCTTTACATCTAAATATCTCAGAATCATTTTAATACTACAATAGTTTACATTCGCAAATCAATATTATAATTCAACATTAATACATTATTCGACACATTAGACATGGTTTACAAGAATAACAACTTAGCTAGGATATTAAATCTTCATATATCACTTTTGATCCATAACAATCAAGTAGCACATAGCGTTACCTTCAATTTTTGAATCTGCAAAAATGGTTATTTGCAAGAATGAGCTCTCATGACTCAAAGAAAATCTAACAGCTTTTCATGCATCACGTAGCACATAATAACAAGCTCAACATACAAGAATAATCATAAACAAACATAGCATACATGTTATAGTTCACATATCAACTATAAAGATTGAGTTCCTTACTCAATCAACATTCATAGTTCAATCAACATAGTCATAGATTGACTTTCACATTTCATACTTTTGACATATATAATACATCATACACTAAAATTTTAAAGCATATCATCATCAAGTTCACATAGCAAAAAGGAACTAAAAGACTTGCCTTTACCGGCGTTTTACCAACACGCTAATACTTCGCGTCCTTGCACAACCTACACATCAGATGTGAGATTGATAATAAATAAAATCAATACTCAATCTCATGGTCAAATTTATTTTAAGACCTTACTTTATCTTATTATCCTTTATAATGTCTTTATAGACATCTAACTATTTTATATGCAAATCGGTTTTTATTTTCATTACCACACATGCTAGACTATCGCACTTGTAGTTTATTATACCACTTTGGTTTCAAAAATGCATATTCAACACATTGTTTACAAGTTTAATTTTCCTTCAAAAATCTAAAATCGCCCTTTTCAATTCTTTCCATTATTATTCTTGTATTATCATCTTTTCATACTCAGATGCACATAACATCCAATATTAGTCATTAGATAGACACTTTGTATACCAAAGTTTAGAAACACTATTACTCTTAGGCATTTTATTGAGCACGTTATGTGCACACATTAACTTATCTCAACGCTTGATCTTAAAGGGTTAATTATGCATAGAATATGATAATACATATCTATACTCATTACATATGTTAAAAAATATTTTTAATTATCAAAATATACCATCACCCAAAATCTTAATTCAAATAGAATTATAAAACTCATCTTCACAATTTCTTTTACAAAACGTTGTTTTTGTTTTTAACATAACTCCTTCGTTACATGCCCGTTTTTGTTCCTTCTTATATAGAATTAACCCTTACTCAGTGTACTACAACCTCATCTAGGCCTTAAAGTCAGACCCTTATCCATCTAAACCAGATTCGGTAATTCATCAACTAGTCTAGAAAATTTCATTTTCTAGACATCCTTACTAAATAATTTATTTCGAACATGATCCGGTCCATAAAATGGCTCAATCTTGCGAGTCTGGCTAGTAAACTTCCATATCTACAACTTTGCAGTTTAAAGTTTCTTCAAATTCAAAACACACGAATTTATATGAATTGTTCAAAGTCAGAAACCGTACCAGTTTTGATTTTCTGGGTAGATTATTTTCCCTTCGGACCAGCCTTACTAAAACAGACATTCCAAGAAATCTACAAAATGTGATTCCACATTCAGAATGTAGCTTACTTCCATATCTTCGATTTGATAGAAGGCTCACTTTCTAACTCATTATACCCAAAGAGGTATGAATTTCACAAGATATGTCCACAATTACTAAAAACCTACGAATTTTGTTCTTCAAATTTTCTTTCCATTTCAACTTCTTTCTTGAATCCTCTTGTTTGATTCTTGATAATCCAAGATTAAACCAATACAAGCAGATTAAGCATGATCTACTACCCTAGAACATAAATCTACCCAAAAAAATCAAGGATTAAATAAGAGTTTAGAAGTTACCTTCTTCTAGCTTTTTTTTTTTCTTCTTCTTCTTCTAGCTCATCTCAATTCCACTATTTCTCTCTATCTCTCTCAATTTCTCAATACAACTTCTACATAACAATTATCTACATTATGAAGAACATAAAAATATAATTAAAACAAGGAATTTAGATTATAACTTTATTAGTATGAATTTAAGAGAGAGATGGAGAAGATGATGATGATGATGATGGGGCTTGTTTTGTCTTCTCAAAGCTTTCCTTCTTCTTTCTTTTTCTTCTTCTTCTTCTTCCTACTAAACTCTCTATAACTCTCTTCTTCTTTCTTTGGTTTGTTTTCTAAAACTAACATACTAACTTGTAGTATATACATATAATATACAATACTAGTAATATATAATATATGTAACTCCTAGTAATTATTAGATATACTAATTACTAGTTAATACATAGGTTACACCAATTTGAACTTGAAAAGCCTAAGACCATGTTTGGGAAATACTCATTATGTTAATTAATCAATAGCTTAATATCAATCAATCTCATCAAATTGTCACATAATTATATTTACTTGTTAATTATAATTTTGTGTAACAATCATCACATAACTCATCTAATTTAATTATCTCAATTAAATTCGAACTAAACATAAAATTATTATATTAATTAAATTAAATACTAAATATTCATTTAATTAATGCACACTTAATTACATTACTCTATAATCAAAACAAAATTTATTTATTTAACTCAATAAATAATTCAATTAAATATTTATATATATTAAAATTAATATATAACATTCTCTTCACATCAATTCACATATTCTACAATATATGACATACACATACTCACACCCAACATATCTCATAAATAATACTTTTATTTATAAAATTCTCATTTATAATTTCTAAAAATCTGGGATGTCACATCCTTCCCTCCTTATAAGGATTCCGTCCTCGGAATCACCGAAACCCTACCTTACTCAGGTTTTGCTCAAATCTATTCATTGAATAACTTCAACACATTACCTTAATATAGGTTTTATATTTTCTACTCTCACCATTCTTGATAATAAATTCTTATAAGTTTTATTTCATAATATTTACTTAAACTCAATTATATTTGAGTACTACATATTCTTTGACCCGTTCATTATCTTTCTCTAAGGATCATTATCATATATTATATGATCAAACTCTCGGGACATTACATTCACCCCTTCTTCTAAGAATTTCGTACTCGAATTTTATTTATTTATTAATCTTTATTCATTCAATCTATCAAAGTAGATTTTTACGTCACTACTTCATTCATTCATTGGTTTCTATAACCACTATCTTTCCACAAACATCATTCTACAAATATTAAACTTTTCTATTAAAAGTTTCACATTATTCTTTGATAACTCACATCCTTCTCACTTCAAAAATTATTTTCTCATTTATTCAACATATCCATCATTTAGTGTCGCATTTTACGGCTTACTTCTTTCTAAGGAATACTTTCCTTTTTCACTTCCATCTTGCAGAATAACAAGAATCCTCCACAATTGTTCAATAATTGGGAAGTAGTATGAATAACTCAGGAATTTAAAAGATTCCAAATCATGCTGAGGGGTCACAAGACCGTGAACTCTATTCTTGGTTTACTAGTTCTTCAACTCAATCCTTCACACTGCAGACCAGAGTGTTTATCAATCACAAAGACTGAAAACACCCTCCTCACGTCCACTAGGTGGCCAACCTATTGTACCACTATGTTGGGTCGCAACGTAGTGTTTTGTAACGATTATATGCGTTACGCTCGGAACCATTGTCCCCGAAAACATGTCCCCTTATAGGGTTGTTCACCTCAGCTTTTTAACATCTGAATCCGCACCAAAATAATTTGGTTTGGCATAACTTTTCAATGAACTTTTGAATTTCATGAACATCTTTCAATAATCGTCTAGCTAAATCAAATAGCATAGACTTCTACAACAATTCAGACATCAATTGAAATATATATATATATATATATATATATATATATATATATTAGCATATCTTAAAGAAACCTCAAAATCTTTTTATGACGTCATGATACCGCATTGTGTATTTACAATTGCTTGAGGATTCCGCTTATTTTGTGACTTTGTCATACTACATCATACCATAGTGGGCTCGGCGATCCTTAGATCACATTCGACACTAAGAAATTCTCGCATTGATAACTCCATCATTTTTATCATCTTTGCACCAAATTCCATGATGCATTAATTATATAAAATACATTTTGATATTTTTAAATCATTTTTCGCTCTGGCAAAAACAATTAGCACGGACTATTCTTTAAATAGTTCAAAAATCTTTGAAAATCAGTTTTAGTGCTATCATATCTCAACAGGTAACGATGTGTCAGTGTCCTGAAGTCCACACTTACACATTTGTCACCATGTGTTGAGAGTAAAATTCATTTAAAAGGCACGTAGTGCAAATTTAGCTTTATGTCAAAAATTTGAAGTCTAGCATAGCTAGAAGATTTGGAAAAATTTATGTCTCCACTTTCTATACTGATCCATTGCTTAATAATTCTATCTATTCCCATAATCCTCAATTCTTCATTCATAACTTAATTATACCCCAGTTCATCAAACTTACCGTACATTGGAAGTTCAGGACTTGTCACAATAATATGAGTTTAAGAACTTATCCTAGTCAGACCATAGGCATCCATTCGTTGAGGGGTTCAAAACATACCGTATTATTATGAGTCACGAACTTACCATATGCATTAGTTTTAAGAACTGCGCCTAATCCTAATAATATATGTCTAATCTTAATAGTTTCTAACTATCAATCATACACATGAGAAAAGAATCACCTTTTCGTCACATTTACATTGATAGCGCGACACCAACATTCTAATGATTATCAATATGATAAATCGAGTGCAAGCACAAAACCCTCACCCATATAAAGATTTGTACAACTCAGCCATCATATGAGTCCTCAATTGAAATCCCACCTAACTCTATCTTACTCTTAACTTGCTCTTTGCTCGATACGAATTCCTCGTATCACATTATCTATAACTCCTCATGAGTTATCTCGTACCTTTTCATAGTACACCATCTTCATAGCATTAAGCTATAATTATTCAAACATTATAGACCATCTTTCTTTTATAACTTAAATGCACTAATCGTCGTGATCTTATTCTATAATCATCTCCCTTAAAATTCTTTTCTTAACTCGTGATCGTTTTGTTTTACGGTCCTCTTTCTTTCTCTTTTTCATCATTTACGACATTATTCGTTATCTTGGCTTTTGCAATTAGGAAACTCCCATTTCTTATCTTTATATCTCTTCAAGATTCTTCTTTGAATCTTCTTATTTATATAACAATTCTTCCTTTAAGAATTTCTAACTTCATTTACATTCCTCAACATTTCATTCAAGTTCTACACTTTCATCATACGTATCAACTTTATATACTTGGTACACATCGAGTCTCTACCAGTTTCAATATGGTATGCTGAGTGATTTATTTTGAAAAGAGATTTGGTGAAAATCGAGTAAGGGAGGTTTCTTTGATTCCGAGGATGGAATCCTTATAAGGAGGGAAGGATGTGACAACCCGAATTTTCATAAGTTATTAAAATAAGAATTTAATAATTAAAATTTTTATTATGAGGTTTATATATTTTGAATTATATGATTTGGTGTGAAGAGAATTATATATTCATATGTTGGAGATCTGTGAGATTTAATAGTTAATTAAACTATTAAAGAAATTAAATAATATTAGTTAATTTAATTAAGTTGAAATTATGTTATGAGATAATATAATTTTAATTATTATGCCTTGTGTGCAATGGAAATTATTATGAGTTAAGTTTCATAAATAGTGTGAATAATTCACTTAATTAAAATAGTGAATTAATACAAGTATAGTTGATTTAATAAAGTGAGAAGGTAATACGTTGCATGAAAATGTAAATATTGGTATAATGTGAGTAAAATATTTATTAAGTACATTAAATATTTTAGTTGGAAACTTTATGGCATAAAATGAATATTTATGATATTAAATAAATATTTGATGAAAATTGTTATGGGATAGTTTATTTAAGTGTGATAAAATAGATGCGATTTATACGTATTTTATTACACGAGTATAATTGTGATATTCTAATTTAATTAAATAATTAAATTTGAGGAGTGAGAATTTGTTAAATAATTTTATGATTATAATGGTTGAATATAAATTATAATTTTACTGATAAGGTTAATTTAATTTCTTAAGGAATTAAAGCTACATAATCTAGTTTATATTTCTAGTTTATGTGTTCTTGAGTTTTTTTTAAAATTGGAGTTTTGGTTAATGAATTTATGGGTTACGATGTTATATATGTTATTAGATATTTATAATTTGATAGTGGTCATCTATAAATAAATTTTCAGAAATCAAATTCATCTATTTATACTAAAGAAGAGGAATTTGGGTTTTGATTGTAATGTGTGTTTTGGTGTACTTTGGGACTAAAGTTGATGATGAATTCATGATGGAAACTTTAAATTGATGGATGATTGTTGTTCTCCTCTATAAAATGAAAACAACGCAACTTGAACGGATCGAATTGGTTAAGAAACGAATTCGTGATGAATGAATACACTCAGCATGTTGAAAATAGGAAAAAATTAGTATAGACAAATTAGAATTAGTATAAACCAAGTCCCACATCAACTAAATTGAGAATTTTACCCTTTGCTAAACCTATAAATAGAATGGCTTGATCCTTTGTTTCATTCACCAACAATAAGGCCTCCAATTTTGAGAAAGGTTTTGTTGTGGGAGAACTTTTTATAAAGATCTTCTTAGTTAAATTTTGGTCGAGTACGTATTCAGTTTGTGGAATTCATATTTTCGGGATCATCACAACGCAGATAAGTTATAAACATTAAACAACATCCAAGGCAAGTTTTTCAGTTCTATTATGTTTGTGGATTAAATGTGATTATGTGGTGAGTTACATACCATACTTTATGAATTGTTAAAGTCAAAATATGACCAAGTTAATTGGGTTATGGAACTCAATTTATATGTGATATTTGATAACACATGCATGTTGTATAATGTAACTCGATAAATTAGAAATATATAATGCATGAATTGTGTGCTATGTGAAACATGATAGACTGTTAAATTTGCTGGGCTGTCGAGCTCAACCTTGTAAATAACCACTTTTACAGGTTTAAGAGTCAAGGTAAAGTTCTGTGTTACTTGAAAGACATGAATCAGATGTGATACTTGAAGATTTATATACTTTGGTTGTGATATTATTATTTGAACCATGTTTAAGGTTTCGAATAATGTATTAATGTTGAATTGTAATATTATTTTGCGAATGTAAACTATTGTAGTATTAAAATGATTCTGAGATATTTAGATGTAAAGGTTGAAGGTTTTGGGAACGAGGATAGTTTGTAATATAAAATTTTAATTATTCCTCAAATTTCAATGGTTGTATTATCGTTTAATGATATAAAATTAGAGGTTGAATGTATTATTAATGACCGGAGTTAAGAATTAAATTGTATGAATTTTGGGGTCGTTACAGTTGTGACACCCCCAAATCCAGGTACTTCATTTCCTCAAGATTTGGTGTTCACTTAATCAAAACATTCATTTCTAACTATCTAATTATAATAAATTGAATAATAAAAACCTACCCATGCAGGATAAAACTTAAATAAAAATCTCCCAAGTTATCTAACCTTTAACAACAATCATTCAAATGCGGAAATTTAAATAAACTTCATTACAATCTTTAAATCAAAGTCTGAAAGTAAACTATCAAAAACTATTACAAGTCTTCAGTATTTATTCATCTTTCCTTTTCCCTTACTGGTGCTAGGTACGTCACCCGTTTCAACTTTAGCTGTAAGAAATTTTACAAGCAAGAGTGAGTAAACAAGGCCCACTTAAAATAACAATAAATAAATCTTTAAACTTTTACATCAATTGCCAATATTAGGCTCAATAGAACTGAACAATATATTCTATTAACTTTCTGAAATTTATAACATTCAGTGAGGGTCTAATGACCACGAATCATGTCCACAGTTATAAGTAATCTTTCAACTTTAACTTTAACAGTCATAAGACTATAAGGACTCCACGTACTTAGGGGGATCAACCCTTCGTACAATATATTGTTCACAACCATTTCAACGCTAAGCGTAAACCTCTATTAAAAGAGTTGTTCATCTCAGTATTTAGAATACAAGTCCGCACCAAAGTAAGTTTGGTTTGGATAAGCTTTCAAGGTGATTTAGAATTCAACGAACATCAACTAAGGTACTAGTTGAATAAAATCAATAACATTATACTATAGAATAATCGTGATTGGATCAATCATAGTAACTAAAATCATGCTTTAAGAATAATTTAATAGCATACAATTTGAATAACTATAGCATACCTTGCTTGAACAATACTAAGCCAAGGTTAATTAGAATTGAATACTAAACATGCATAGCAATTTAGTTATGCATGCTAATCAACAAGTGAAATACAAGAATAACTTGTTCAACATCAAACCAAAGTTTAGACAGCTTGCATTATTATAATGTAATCGAATTGAAAACAATAATTAGTTTAATAAGATAAAAGATTAGAAAACTTGCTCAATATTAAACTATAAGATTTGGGATACTTGTATCGTTATGAGCAACTAGATACAATAACTTATTCAATAATAGGCAATCTAGCTCTACGAAAGTGTAGAGGTAACAACTTACAACAATTATAATTGAATTTGAAAACAATAACGTACTAATGAAATTAAACTCGCACAATGAAGTTTTGAGTTAGAGAACTTGCCTTTAGCACAAGCTAAACCTTACAACTTGAATCAATACCCTATACATATGTCATCAAGACATAATTAGTCATTACCAACATTTTATATCTACATAAACAATACATACATCATGTAGGTCGAATTACCCATTCACATAATCAAACTATGTTAATACTAGTTAACACTTGATAACATGCTCATTCATAGTTTAATACAACTGAAATCATCATTTAGCATTCATATTATTAACACATAACCTTTATTTTCAAGCTTTGCACACTTAAACAAAACTGCCGAACATTACGCTAACTTCATGTTGCGGTGCCACATTTTACATCAGGTTCATTGCTGCATACCGAAGATTAGCATTATGCAGCGTGAGTCACAGGCCATTGATTGGCATCTGCTGGCATGGCGCGTCAAGGCTGCAAGAATATGAGATTTATCTTCTTTGGGCAGTATTGCAGCTCCAGACTCGAAATCTGGTGACCAAGCTCGGCAACAGTATGACCAAAAGCCAAATTGGCCTAAAAGCTCTTAGCTAATAGACTGATTAACATGTAATTTACACATAGACTTCATGTAAAACATATTGTAAAGACTTCTAACATGTTTCTACCCATAAAATAACATAAACATCAAATATATAACACCCAATTCCAACGTTTTTGGTATAAACACCATTTTTGATGTTTTCAATGGAAATCAACACTGTGATTTTGTTTTTCAATCAAAACAGAAATTTCAAAACACCGTAGTTATGATTACACATACTCTATCAAATTCAATAATCAATTTAATAGTTTGACAACTTATTAAACCTTAATTTCTACTTCAACTAAGCCATATTCATATATATTTTTCATATAAAAACTCTATAATATATTTTCTTCCACAAAAACACATACATACATGAATTCATTTATCTATAATCATATATAAACTCATGAAATCATCTTATAATCAATAATTAATCATATAACTATAAACACCATCAATTTATCCTTTATAAAATTTCACAAAGAACTTTTTGTAAGAAAAAGAAAACTTAATTTTTAAAGAAAAGATTAAGCTCCTACCTTTGATTAGGAAGATGATGGCTATTCTTTTCCCCAATTCCTTTTTCAAAAACCTGTTAGAAAACACTCACCTTTTCTTTCCATTATTATTCTTGTATTATCATCTTTTCATACTCAGATGCACATAACATCCAATATTAGTCATTAGATAGACACTTTGTATACCAAAGTTTAGAAACACTATTACTCTTAGGCATTTTATCGAGCACGTTATGTGCACACATTAACTTATCTCAACTATTGATCTTAAATGGTTAATTATGCATAGAATATGATAACACATATCTATACTCATTACATATGTTAAAACATATTTTTAATCATCAAAATATACCATCACCTAAAATCTTAATTCAAACATAATTATAAAACTCATCTTCACAATTTCTTTAACAAAACGTTGTTTTTGTTTTTAACATAACTCCTTCGTTACATGTCCGTTTTTGTTCCTTATTATATAGAATTAACCCTTACTCAGTGTACTACAACCTCATCTAGGCCTTAAAGTCAGACCCTTATCCATCTAAACCAGATTCTGTAATTCATCAACTAGTCTATAAAATTTCATTTTCTGAACATCCTTACTAAACAATTTATTTCGGACATGATCCGGTCCATAAAATGGCTCAATCTTGCGAGTCTGGTTAGTAAACTTCCATATCTACAACTTGGCAGTATGAAGTTTCTTCAAATTCAAAACACACAAATTTATATGAATTGTTCAAAGTCAGAAACCGTAACAATTTTGATTTTCTGGGCAGATTATTTTTCCTTCGTACCAGACTTACTAAAATAGACATTGCAAGAAAACTACAAAGAGTTTTCATGTGATTCCACTTTCAGAATATAGCTTACTTCCATATCTTTGATTTGATATAAGGCTCACTTTTTAACTCATTATACCCAAAGAGGTATGAATTTCATAAGATATGTCCACAATTACTCAAAACCTACGAATTTTGTTCTTCAAATTTTCTTTCCATTTCATTTTCTTTCTTGAATCCTCTTGTTTGATTCTTGATAATCCAAGATTAAACCAATACAAAAAGATTAAGCCTGATCAACTACCCTAGAACATAAATCTACCCAAAAAAATCAAGGATTAAATAAGAGTTTAGAAGTTACCTTCTTCTAGCTTCTTTTTTCTTCTTTTTCTTCTTCTTCTAGCTCATCTCAATTCCTCTATTTTTCTCTATCTCTCTCAATTTCTCAATACAACTTCTACATAACAATTATCTACATTATGAAAAACATAAAAATATAATTAAAACAAGGAATTTAGATTATAACTTTATTAGTATGAATTTAAGAGGGAGATGGAGATGATGATGATTTTGATGGGGCTTGTTTTGTCTTCTCAAAGCTTTCCCTTCTTCTTCTTTTTCTTCCTCTTCTTCTTCTCCTACAACTCTCTATAACTCTCTTCTTCTTTCTTTGGTTTGTTTTCTAAAGCTAACATACTAACTTGTAGTATATACATATAATATACAATATTAGTAATATATAATATATGTAACTCCTAGTAATTATTAGATATACTAATTCCTAGTTAATACATAGGTTACACTAATTTGAACTTGAAAAGCCTAAGACCATGTTTGGCAAATACTCATTATTTTAATTAATCAATAGCTTAACATCAATCAATCTCATCAAATTGTCACATAATTATATTTACTTGTTAATTATAATTTTGTGTAACAATCATCACATAACTCATCTAATTTAATTATCTCAATTAAATTAGAACTAAACATAAAATTATTATATGAATTAAATTAAATACTAAATATTCATTTAATTAATGCTGCTACACTTAATTACATTACCTATAATCAAAACAAAATTTATTTATTTAACTCAATAAATAATTCAATTAAATATTTATATATATTAAAATTAATATATAACATTCTCTTCACATCAATTCACATATTCTACAATTTATGACATACATACTCACACCCAACATATCTCATAAATAATACTTTTATTTATAAAATTCTCATTTTAATAAATAATTCAATTAAATATTTATATATATTAAAATTAATATATAACATTCTCTTCACATCAATTCACATATTCTACAATATATGACATACACATACTCACACCCAACATATCTCATAAATAATACTTTTATTTATAAAATTCTCATTTATAATTTCAAAAAATCTGGGATGTCACATCCTTCCCTCCTTATAAGGATTCCGTCCTCGGAATCACCGAAACCCTACCTTACTCAGGTTTTCCTCAAATCTATTCATTGAATAACTTCAACACATCCTTAATATAGGTTTTATATTTTCTACTCTCACCATTCTTGATAATAAATTCTTATAAGTTGTATTTCATAATATTTACTTAGACTCAATTATATTTGAGCATTACATATTCTTTGACCCGTTCATTATCTTTCTCTAAGGATCATTATCATATATTATATGATCAAACTCTCGGGACATTACATTCACCCCTTCTTCTAAGAATTTCATCCTCGAAATTTTTTTATTTCTTAATCTTTATTCATTCAATCTATCAAAGTAGATTTTTACGTCACTACTTCATTCATTCATTGGTTTCTATAACCACTTTCTTTCCACAAACATCATTCTACAATTATTAAACTTTTCTATTAAAAGTTTCACATTATTCTTTGATAACTCACAACCTTCTCACTTCAAAATTTATTTTCTCACTTATTCAACATATCCATCATTCAGTGTCGTATTTTACGACTTACTTCTTTCTAAGGAATACTTTCCTTTTTCACATCCATCTTGTAGAATAACAAGAATCCTCCACAATTATTCAATAATTGGGAAGTAGTATGAATAACTCAGGAATTTAAAAGATTCCAAATCATGCTGAGGGGTCACAAGACCGTGAACTCTATTCTTGGTTTAGTAGTGCTTCAACTCAATCCTTCACACTACAAACCAGAGTGTTTATCAATCACAAAGACTGAAAATACCCTCCTCACGTAGACTAGGTGGCCAGCCTATTGTACCATTACGTTGGGCCGCAACGTAGTGTTTTGTAATGATTATATGCGTTACGCTCGGAACCATTGTCCCCGAAAACATGTCCCCTTATAGGGTTGTTCACCTCAGCTTTTTAACATCTGAATCTGCACCAAAATAATTTGGTTTGGCATAACTTTTCAATGAACGTTTGAATTTCATGAACATCTTTCAATAATCGTCTAGCTGAATCAAATAGCATAGACTTCTACAACAATTCAGACATCAGTCGAAATATATATATATATATATATATATATATATATATATATTATCATATCTTAAAGAAACCTCAAAAATATTTTTATGACGTCATGATACCGTCTCGTATATTACGGTCAGTTTGAGATTTCCGATCATTTTGTGACTTTGTCATACTACATCATACCATAGTGGGCTGACGATCCTTAGATCACATTCGACACTAAGAAATTCTGCATTGATAACTCCATCATTTTTATCATCTTTGCACCAGCTTCCATGATGCATTAATTATATAAAATACATTTTGATATTTTTAAATCATTTTTCGTCTAGCCAAAACAATTAGCACAGGACTATTCTTTAAATAGTTCAAAAATCTTTGAAAATCAATTTTAGTGCTATCATATCTCAACAGGTAACGATGTGTCAGTGTCCTGAAGTCCACACTTACACATTTGTCACCATGTGTTGAGAGTAAAAATTCATTTTAAAAAGGCACATAGTGCAAATTTAGCTTTATGTCAAAAATTTGAAGTCTAGCATAGCTAGAAGATTTGGAAAAATTTATGTCTCCACTTTCTATACTGATCCATTGCTTAATAATTCTATCTATTCCCATAATCCTCAATTCTTCATTCATAACTTAATTATACCCCAGTTCATCAAACTTACCGCACATTGGAAGTTCAGGACTTGCCACAATAATATGAGTTTAAGAACTTATCCTAGTCAGACCATAGGCGTCCATTCGTTGAGGGGTTCAAAACATACCATATTATTATGAGTCACGAACTTACCATATGCATTACTTTTAAGAACTGCGCCTAATCCTAATAATATATGTCTAATCTTAATAGTTTCTAACTATCAATCATACACATGAGAAAAGAATCACCTTTTCGTCACATTTGCATTGATAGCGCGACACCAACATTCTAATGATTATCAATATGATAAATCGAGTGCAAGCACAAAACCCTCACCCATATAAAGATTTGTACAACTCAGCCATCATATGAGTCCTCAATTGAAATCCCACCTAACTCTATCTTACTCTTAACTTGCTCTTTGCTCGATACGAATTCCTCGTATCACATTATCTATAACTCCTCATGAGTTATCTCATACCTTTTCATAGTACACCATCTTCATAGCATTAAGCTATAATTATTCAAACATTATAGACCATCTTTCTTTTATAACTTAAACAGACCACGTCGTGATCTTATTCTATAATCATCTCCCTTAAAATTCTTTTCTTAACTCGTGATCGTTTTGTTTTACGATCCTTTTTCTTTCTCTTTTTCATCATTTACGACATTATTCGTTATCTTGGCTTTTGGAGTTAGGAAACTCACATTTCTTATCTTTATATCTCTTCAAGATTCTTGTTTGAATCTTCTTGTTTATATAACAATTCTTCCTTTAAGAATTTCTAACTTCATTTACATTGCTCAACATTTCATTCAAGTTCTACACTTTCATCATATGTATCCACTTTCTATACTTGGTACACATCGAGTCTCTACCAGTTTCAATATGGTACGCTGAGTGGTTTCCCACAAACAACCAACAAACTAGGTTTCGAGTTGCTAGATACCTCCACTCTATGAAGGAATCGTTTAGCCCAGATACCATACATCAACTACGAAAGAGTACAATTGCAGCACTTAGATATAACTCTCTATTCTTAACTTCTTTATCATTCTCTTTTTATAGACATTGTCTATTTATTATCACCTTACATCCTTATTATTGGAGTTGGGTAACCCCACATTCTTATTCCTTATAACTCTGCAAGATTCTTCTTTGAATCCTTTCACGCAAGTTTTAATCCCTTATTGTTCAAACTCTATTTGAGCTTATTCATTCCTTATCTTCACCTCTCTTCTCTAAGGTTATAGCCTAAGGTACTCTTACCTAAGGTTTCTAACCTATCAGCTTTGATACCAACTGTAACGACCCCAAAATTCATACAATTTAATTCTCGACTTCGGCCGTTAATAATACATTCAACCTCTAATTTTACATCATTAAACGATAATACAACCATTGAAATTTGCGGAATAATTAAAATTTTCTATTACAAACTATCCTCGTTCCCAAAACCTTCAACCTTTACATCTAAATATCTTAGAATCATTTTAATACTACAATAGTTTACATTCGCAAATCAATATTACAATTCAACATTAATACATTATTCGAAACATTAGACATGGTTTACAAGAATAAAAACTTAGCTAGGATATAAAATCTTCATATATCACTTTTGATCCATAACAATCAAGTAGCACATAGCGTTACCTTCAATTCTTGAATCTGCAAAAATTGTTATTTGCAAGAATGAGCTCGATAAATTTCAAAGAAATCTAACAGCTTTTCATGCATCACGTAGCACATAATAACATGCTCAACATACAATAATAATCATAAACAAACATAGCATACATGTTATAGTTCACATATCAACTTTAAAGATTGAGTTCCTTACTCAATCAACATTCATAGTTCAATCATCATAGTCATAGATTGACTTTCACATTTCATACTTTTGACATATATAATACATCATACACTAAAATTTTAAAGCAGATCACCATCAAGTTCACATAGAAAAAAGGAACTGAAAGACTTGCCTTTACCGGCGTTTTACCAACACACAAATACTTCACGTCCTTGCACAACCTACACTACATTTGAGATTTATAATAAATAAAATCCATACTCAATCTCATGGTCAAATTTATTCTAAGACCTTACTTTATCTTATTATCCTTTATAATGTCTTTATAGACATCTAACTATTTTATATGCAACTCAGTTTTATTTTCATTACCACACATGCTAGACTATCGCAATTGTAGTTTAATAATGCGATATCACACCATTTTATTATACCACTTTGGTTTCAAAAATGCATATTCAACACATTGTTTACAAGTTTAATTTTCCTTCAAAAATCTAAAATCGCCTTTTTCAATTTCTTTCCATTATTATTCTTGTATTATCATCTTTTCATACTCGTATGCACATAACATCCAATATTAGTCATTAGATAGACACTTTGTATACCAAAGTTTAGAAACACTATTACTACTTAGGCATTTTATCGGAAGAGCACGTTATGTGCACACATTAACTTATCTCAACTCTTGATCTTAAATGGTTAATTATGCATAAAATATGATAACACATATCTATACTCATTACATATGTCAAAACATATTTTAATCATCAAAATATACCATCACCCAAAATCTTAATTCAAATGTAATTATAAAACTCATCTTCATAATTTCTTTAACAAAACGTTGTTTTTGTTTTTAACATAACTCCTTCAGCTTACATGTCCGCTTTTGTTCCTTCTTATATAGAATTAACCCTTACTCAGTGTACTACAACCTCATCTAGGCCTTAAAGTCAGACCCTTATCCATCTAAACCAGATTCTGTAATTCATCAACTAGTCTAGAAAATTTCATTTTCTGGACATCCTTACTAAACAATTTATTTCGGACATGATCCGGTTCATACAATGGCTCAATCACGCGAGTCTGGCTAGTAAACTTCCATATCTACAACTTTACAGTTTAAAGTTTCTTCAAATTCAAAACACATGAATTTATATGAATTGTTCAAAGTCCGAAACCGAAACAGTTTTGATTTTTTGGCAGATTATTTTCCCTTCGAACCAGCCTTACTAAAACATACATTGCAAGAAATCTACAAAGAGTTTTCATGTTATTCCACTTTCAGAATATAGCTTATTTCCATATCTTCAATTTGATATAAGGCTCACTTTCTAACTCATTATACCCAAAGAGGTATGAATTTCACAAAATATGTCCACAATTACTAAAAAACTATGAATTTTGTTCTTCAAATTTCCTTTCCATTTCATTTTCTTTCTTGAATCCTGTTGTTTGATTCTTGATAATCCAAGATTAAACCAATACAAACAGATTAAGCATGATCCACTACCCTAGAACATAAATCTACCTAAAAAAATCAAGGATTAAATAAGAGTTTAGAAGTTACCTTCTTCTAACTTTTTTTTTTCTTCTTCTTCTTCTAGGTCATCTCAATTCCTCTATTTCTCTCTATCTCTCTCGATTTCTCAATACAACTTCTACATAACAATTATCTACATTATGAAGAACATAAAAATATAATTAAAACAAAGAATTTAGATTATAACTTTTATTATTAATATGAATTTAAGAGAGAGATGGAGATGATGATGATGATGGGGCTTGTTTTGTCTTCTCAAAACTTTCCCTTCTTCTTCTTATTCTTCCTCTACTTCTTCTCCTACAACTCTCTATAACTCACTTCTTTTTTCTTTGATTTGTTTTCTAAAACTAACATACTAACTTGTAGTATATACATATAATATACAATACTAGTAATAATTTTACATCATTAAACGATAATACAACCATTGAAATTTGCGGAATAATTAAAATTTTCTATTACAAACTATCCTCGTTCCCAAAACCTTCAACCTTTACATCTAAATATCTCAGAATCATTTTAATACTACAATAGTTTACATTCGCAAATCAATATTACAATTCAACATTAATACATTATTCGAAACATTAGACATGGTTTACAAGAATAAAAACTTAGCTAGGATATTAAATCTTCATATATAACTTTTGATCCATAACAATCAAGTAGCACATAGCGTTACCTTCAATTCTTGAATCTGCAAAAATGGTTATTTGCAAGAATGAGCTCGACAGCTCAGCAAAATCTAAAAGTTTTCATGCATCACGTAGCACATAATAACATGCTCAACATACAATAATAATCATAAACAAACATAGCATACATGTTATAGTTCACATATCAACTTTAAAGATTGAGTTCCTTACTCAATCAACATTCATAGTTCAATCATCATAGTCATCGATTGACTTTCACATTTCATACTTTTGACATATATAATACATCATACACTAAAATTTTAAAGCAGATCACCATCAAGTTCACATAGAAAAAGGAACTGAAAGACTTGCCTTTTACTCTGGGGCGTTTTACCAACACACAAATACTTCACGTCCTTGCACAACCTACACTACATTTGAGATTTATAATAAATAAAATCAATACTCAATCTCATGGTCAAATTTATTTTAAGACCTTACTTTATCTTATTATCCTTTATAATGTCTTTATAGACATCTAACTATTTTATATGCAACTCAGTTTTATTTTCATTACCACAAATGCTAGACTATCGCACTTGTAGTTTAATGTAATGCGATATCACACCATTTTATTATACCACTTTGGTTTCAAAATGCATATTCAACACATTGTTTACAAGTTTAATTTTCCTTCAAAAATCTAAAATCGCCTTTTCAATTTCTTTCCATTATTATTCTTGTATTATCATCTTTTCATACTCGATCATGCACATAACATCCAATATTAGTCATTAGATAGACACTTTGTATACCAAAGTTTAGAAACACTATTACTCTTAGGCATTTTATCGAGCACGTTATGTGCACACATTAACTTATCTCAACTCTTGATCTTAAATGGTTAATTATGCATAAAATATGATAACACATATCTATACTCATTACATATGTCAAAACATATTTTTAATCATCAAAATATACCATCACCCAAAATCTTAATTCAAACAGAATTATAAAACTCATCTTCATAATTTCTTTAACAAAACGTTGTTTTTGTTTTTAACATAACTCCTTCGTTACATGTCCGTTTTTGTTCCTTCTTATATAGAATTAACCCTTACTCAGTGTACTACAACCTCATCTAGGCCTTAAAGTCAGACCCTTATCCATCTAAACCAGATTCTGTAATTCATCAACTAGTCTAGAAAATTTCATTTTCTGGACATCCTTACTAAACAATTTATTTCGGACATGATCCGGTTCATACAATGGCTCAATCACGCGAGTCTGGCTAGTAAACTTCCATATCTACAACTTTACAGTTTAAAGTTTCTTCAAATTCAAAACACATGAATTTATATGAATTGTTCAAAGTCCGAAACCGAAACAGTTTTGATTTTTTGGCAGATTATTTTCCTTTGAACCAAATTTCTTACTAAAACATACATTGCAAGAAATCTACAAAGAGTTTTCATGTTATTCCACTTTCAGAATATAGCTTATTTCCATATCTTCAATTTGATATAAGGCTCACTTTCTAACTCATTATACCCAAAGAGGTATGAATTTCACAAAATATGTCCACAATTACTAAAAAACTATGAATTTTGTTCTTCAAATTTCCTTTCCATTTCATTTTCTTTCTTGAATCCTGTTGTTTGATTCTTGATAATCCAAGATTAAACCAATACAAACAGATTAAGCATGATCCACTACCCTTGAACATAAATCTACCTAAAAAATCAAGGATTAAATAAGAGTTTAGAAGTTACCTTCTTCTAACTTTTTTTTCTTCTTCTTCTTCTAGGTCATCTCAATTCCTCTATTTCTCTCTATCTCTCTCGATTTCTCAATACAACTTCTACATAACAATTATCTACATTATGAAGAACATAAAAATATAATTAAAACAAAGAATTTAGATTATAACTTTATTAATATGAATTTAAGAGAGAGATGGAGATGATGATGATGATGATGGGGCTTGTTTTGTCTTCTCAAAACTTTCCCTTCTTCTTCTTATTCTTCCTCTACTTCTTCTTCTACAACTCTCTATAACTCACTTCTTTTTTCTTTGATTTGTTTTCTAAAACTAACATACTAACTTGTAGTATATACATATAATATACAATACTAGTAATAATTTTACATCATTAAACGATAATACAACCATTGAAATTTGCGGAATAATTAAAATTTTCTATTACAAACTATCCTCGTTCCCAAAACCTTCAACCTTTACATCTAAATATCTCAGAATCATTTTAATACTACAATAGTTTACATTCGCAAATCAATATTACAATTCAACATTAATACATTATTCGAAACATTAGACATGGTTTACAAGAATAAAAACTTAGCTAGGATATTAAATCTTCATATATAACTTTTGATCCATAACAATCAAGTAGCACATAACGTTACCTTCAATTCTTGAATCACGCAAAAATGGTTATTTGCAAGAATGAGCTCGACATTTCAAAGAAAATCTAAAAGTTTTCATGCATCACGTAGCACATAATAACATGCTCAACATACAATAATAATCATAAACAAACATAGCATACATGTTATAGTTCACATATCAACTTTAAAGATTGAGTTCCTTACTCAATCAACATTCATAGTTCAATCATCATAGTCATCGATTGACTTTCACATTTCATACTTTTGACATATATAATACATCATACACTAAAATTTTAAAAGCGAGATCACCATCAAGTTCACATAGAAAAAGGAACTGAAAGACTTGCCTTTACCGGCGTTTTACCAACACACAAATACTTCACGTCCTTGCACAACCTACACTACATTTGAGATTTATAATAAATAAAATCAATACTCAATCTCATGGTCAAATTTATTCTAAGACCTTACTTTATCTTATTATCCTTTATAATGTCTTTATAGACATCTAACTATTTTATATGCAACTCGCTTTTTATTTTCATTACCACAAATGCTAGACTATCGCACTTGTAGTTTAATGTGCGTATATCACACCATTTTATTATACCACTTTGGTTTCAAAATGCATATTCAACACATTGTTTACAAGTTTAATTTTCCTTCAAAAATCTAAAATCGCCCTTTTCAATTTCTTTCCATTATTATTCTTGTATTATCATCTTTTCATACTCAGATGCACATAACATCCAATATTAGTCATTAGATAGACACTTTGTATACCAAAGTTTAGAAACACTATTACTCTTAGGCATTTTATCGAGCACGTTATGTGCACACATTAACTTATCTCAACTCTTGATCTTAAATGGTTAATTATGCATAGAATATGATAACACATATCTATACTCATTACATATGTCAAAACATATTTTTAATCATCAAAATATACCATCACCCAAAATCTTAATTCAAATGTAATTATAAAACTCATCTTCATAATTTCTTTAACAAAAAACGTTTTTTGTTTTTAACATAACTCCTTCGTTACATGTCCGTTTTTGTTCCTTCTTATATAGAATTAACCCTTACTCAATTGTACTACAACCTCATCTAGGCCTTAAAAGTCGACCCTTATCCATCTAAACCAGATTCTCAGAATTCATCAACTAGTCTAGAAAGTTTCATTTTCTCGGACATCCTTACTAAACAATTTATTTCTTGACATGATCCGGTTCATACAATGGCTCAATCACGCGATTACGCTAGTAAACTTCCATATCTACAACTTTACAGTTTAAAGTTTCTTCAAATTCAAAACACATGAATTTATATGAATTGTTCAAAGTCCAAACCAAAATGCTTTTGATTTTTTGGCGATTATTTTCCTTGAACCAGCCTTACTAAAACATACATTGCAATAAATCTACAAAGAGTTTTCATGTTATTCCACTTTCGAATATAGCTTATTTCCATATCTTCAATTTGATATAAGGCTCACTTTCTAACTCATTATACCCAAAGAGGTATGAATTTCACAAAATATGTCCACAATTACTAAAAAACTATGAATTTTGTTCTTCAAATTTCCTTTCCATTTCATTTTCTTTCTTGAATCCTGTTGTTTGATTCTTGATAATCCAAGATTAAACCAATACAAACAGATTAAGCATGATCCACTACCCTAGAACATAAATCTACCTAAAAAAATCAAGGATTAAATAAGAGTTTAGAAGTTACCTTCTTCTAACTTTTTTTTTCTTCTTCTTCTTCTAGGTCATCTCAATTCCTCTATTTCTCTCTATCTCTCTCGATTTCTCAATACAACTTCTACATAACAATTATCTACATTATGAAGAACATAAAAATATAATTAAAACAAAGAATTTAGATTATAACTTTATTAATATGAATTTAAGAGAGAGATGGAGATGATGATGATGATGATGGGGCTTGTTTTGTCTTCTCAAAACTTTCCTTCTTCTTCTTATTCTTCCTCTACTTCTTCTCCTACAACTCTCTATAACTCACTTCTTTTTTTCTTTTGATTTGTTTTCTAAAACTAACATACTAACTTGTAGTATATACATATAATATACAATACTAGTAATAATTTTACATCATTAAACGATAATACAACCATTGAAATTTCATGGAATAATTAAAATTTTCTATTACAAACTATCCTCGTTCCCAAAACCTTCAACCTTTACATCTAAATATCTCGTAATCATTTTAATACTACAATAGTTTACATTAAAATCAATATTACAATTCAACATTAATACATTATTCAAACATTAGACATGGTTTACAAGAATAAAAACTTAGCTAGGATATTAAATCTTCATATATAACTTTTGATCCATAACAATCAAGTAGCACATAGCGTTACCTTCAATTCTTGAATCGCAAAAATGGTTATTTGCAAGAATGAGCTCGACATTTCAAAGAAAATCTAAAAGTTTTCATGCATCACGTAGCACATAATAACATGCTCAACATACAATAATAATCATAAACAAACATAGCATACATGTTATAGTTCACATATCAACTTTAAAGATTGAGTTCCTTACTCAATCAACATTCATAGTTCAATCATCATAGTCATCGATTGACTTTCACATTTCATACTTTTGACATATATAATACATCATACACTAAAATTTTTAAAAGCGAGATCACCATCAAGTTCACATAGAAAAAAGGAATGAAAGACTTGCCTTTACCTGCGTTTTACCAACACACAAATACTTCACGTCCTTTCGCACAACCTACACTACATTTGAGATTTATAATAAATAAAATCCATACTCAATCTCATGGTCAAATTTATTCTAAGACCTTACTTTATCTTATTATCCTTTATAATGTCTTTATAGACATCTAACTATTTTATATGCAACTCAGTTTTATTTTCATTACCACACATGCTAGACTATCGCAATTGTAGTTTAATGTGCGTATATCACACCATTTTATTATACCACTTTGGTTTCAAAAATGCATATTCAACACATTGTTTACAAGTTTAATTTTCCTTCAAAAATCTAAAATCGCCCTTTTCAATTTCTTTCCATTATTATTCTTGTATTATCATCTTTTCATACTCAGATGCACATAACATCCAATATTAGTCATTAGATAGACACTTTGTATACCAAAGTTTAGAAACACTATTACTCTTAGGCATTTTATCGAGCACGTTATGTGCACACATTAACTTATCTCAACTCTTGATCTTAAATGGTTAATTATGCATAAAATATGATAACACATATCTATACTCATTACATATGTCAAAACATATTTTTAATCATCAAAATATACCATCACCCAAAATCTTAATTCAAACATAATTATAAAACTCATCTTCATAATTTCTTTAACAAAACGTTGTTTTTGTTTTTAACATAACTCCTTCGTTACATGTCCGTTTTTGTTCCTTCTTATATAGAATTAACCCTTACTCAGTGTACTACAACCTCATCTAGGCCTTAAAGTCAGACCCTTATCCATCTAAACCAGATTCTCAGAATTCATCAACTAGTCTAGAAAATTTCATTTTCTGGACATCCTTACTAAACAATTTATTTCGGACATGATCTGGTTCATACAATGGCTCAATCACGCGATTCGGCTAGTAAACTTCCATATCTACAACTTTACGGTTTAAAGTTTCTTCAAATTCAAAACACATGAATTTATATGAATTGTTCAAAGTCCAAACCAAATAGCTTTTGATTTTTTGGCGATTATTTTCCTTTGAACCAACCTTACTAAAACATACATTGCAAGAAATCTACAAAGAGTTTTCATGTTATTCCACTTTCAGAATATAGCTTATTTCCATATCTTCAATTTGATATAAGGCTCACTTTCTAACTCATTATACCCAAAGAGGTATGAATTTCACAAAATATGTCCACAATTACTAAAAAACTATGAATTTTGTTCTTCAAATTTCCTTTCCATTTCATTTTCTTTCTTGAATCACATTGTTTGATTCTTGATAATCCAAGATTAAACCAATACAAACAGTTAAGCATGATCCACTACCCTAGAACATAAATCTACCTAAAAAATCAAGGATTAAATAAGAGTTTAGAAGTTACCTTCTTCTAACTTTTTTTTTTCTTCTTCTTCTAGGTCATCTCAATTCCTCTATTTCTCTCTATCTCTCTCGATTTCTCAATACAACTTCTACATAACAATTATCTACATTATGAAGAACATAAAATATAATTAAAACAAAGAATTTAGATTATAACTTTATTAATATGAATTTAAGAGAGAGATGGAGATGATGATGATGATGATGGGGCTTGTTTTGTCTTCTCAAAACTTTCCTTCTTCTTCTTATTCTTCCTCTACTTCTTCTCCTACAACTCTCTATAACTCACTTCTTTTTTTTTTGATTTGTTTTCTAAAACTAACATACTAACTTGTAGTATATACATATAATATACAATACTAGTAATAATTTTACATCATTAAACGATAATACAACCATTGAAATTTGCGAATAATTAAAATTTTCTATTACAAACTATCCTCGCTCCCAAAACCTTCAACCTTTACATCTAAATATCTCGAATCATTTTAATACTACAATAGTTTACATTCGCAAATCAATATTACAATTCAACATTAATACATTATTCGAAACATTAGACATGGTTTACAAGAATAAAAACTTAGCTAGGATATTAAATCTTCATATATAACTTTTGATCCATAACAATCAAGTAGCACATAGCGTTACCTTCAATTCTTGAATCTGCAAAATGGTTATTTGCAAGAATGAGCTCGACAAACTCAAAGAAATCTAAAAGTTTTCATGCATCACGTAGCACATAATAACATGCTCAACATACAATAATAATCATAAACAAACATAGCATACATGTTATAGTTCACATATCAACTTTAAAGATTGAGTTCCTTACTCAATCAACATTCATAGTTCAATCATCATAGTCATCGATTGACTTTCACATTTCATACTTTTGACATATATAATACATCATACACTAAAATTTTAAAAGCGGATCACCATCAAGTTCACATAGAAAAAAGGAACTGAAAGACTTGCCTTTACCGGCGTTTTACCAACACACAAATACTTCACGTCCTTGCACAACCTACACTACATTTGAGATTTATAATAAATAAAATCAATACTCAATCTCATGGTCAAATTTATTCTAAGACCTTACTTTATCTTATTATCCTTTATAATGTCTTTATAGACATCTAACTATTTTATATGCAACTCAGTTTTATTTTCATTACCACAAATGCTAGACTATCGCACTTGTAGTTTAATGTGCGTATATCACACCATTTTATTATACCACTTTGGTTTCAAAAATGCATATTCAACACATTGTTTACAAGTTTAATTTTCCTTCAAAAATCTAAAATCGCCCTTTTCAATTTCTTTCCATTATTATTCTTGTATTATCATCTTTTCATACTCAGATGCACATAACATCCAATATTAGTCATTAGATAGACACTTTGTATACCAAAGTTTAGAAACACTATTACTCTTAGGCATTTTATCGAGCACGTTATGTGCACACATTAACTTATCTCAACTCTTGATCTTAAATGGTTAATTATGCATAGAATATGATAACACATATCTATACTCATTACATATGTCAAAACATATTTTAATCATCAAAATATACCATCACCCAAAATCTTAATTCAAATGTAATTATAAAACTCATCTTCATAATTTCTTTAACAAAACGTTGTTTTTGTTTTAACATAACTCCTTCGTTACATGTCCGCTTTTGTTCCTTCTTATATAGAATTAACCCTTACTCAAAGGTACTACAACCTCATCTAGGCCTTAAAGTCAGACCCTTATCCATCTAAACCAGATTCTCGTAATTCATCAACTAGTCTAGAAAATTTCATTTTCCGGACATCCTTACTAAAACAATTTATTTGGACATGATCCGGTTCATACAATGGCTCAATCACGCGATTACGGCTAGTAAACTTCCATATCTACAACTTTACGGTTTAAAGTTTCTTCAAATTCAAAACACATGAATTTATATGAATTGTTCAAAGTCCCAAACCAAAAGCAGTTTTGATTTTTTGGCGATTATTTTCCTTGAACCAAATTTACTACTAAAACATACATTGCAATAAATCTACAAAGAGTTTTCATGTTATTCCACTTTCAGAATATAGCTTATTTCCATATCTTCAATTTGATATAAGGCTCACTTTCTAACTCATTATACCCAAAGAGGTATGAATTTCACAAAATATGTCCACAATTACTAAAAAACTATGAATTTTGTTCTTCAAATTTCCTTTCCATTTCATTTTCTTTCTTGAATCCTCATTGTTTGATTCTTGATAATCCAAGATTAAACCAATACAAACAGATTAAGCATGATCCACTACCCTAGAACATAAATCTACCTAAAAAAATCAAGGATTAAATAAGAGTTTAGAAGTTACCTTCTTCTAACTTTTTTTTTTCTTCTTCTTCTTCTAGGTCATCTCAATTCCTCTATTTCTCTCTATCTCTCTCGATTTCTCAATACAACTTCTACATAACAATTATCTACATTATGAAGAACATAAAAATATAATTAAAACAAAGAATTTAGATTATAACTTTATTAATATGAATTTAAGAGAGAGATGGAGATGATGATGATGATGATGGGGCTTGTTTTGTCTTCTCAAAACTTTCCCTTCTTCTTCTTATTCTTCCTCTACTTCTTCTCCTACAACTCTCTATAACTCACTTCTTTTTTCTTTGATTTGTTTTCTAAAACTAACATACTAACTTGTAGTATATACATATAATATACAATACTAGTAATAATTTTACATCATTAAACGATAATACAACCATTGAAATTTGCGGAATAATTAAAATTTTCTATTACAAACTATCCTCGTTCCCAAAACCTTCAACCTTTACATCTAAATATCTCAGAATCATTTTAATACTACAATAGTTTACATTCGCAAATCAATATTACAATTCAACATTAATACATTATTCGAAACATTAGACATGGTTTACAAGAATAAAAACTTAGCTAGGATATTAAATCTTCATATATAACTTTTGATCCATAACAATCAAGTAGCACATAGCGTTACCTTCAATTCTTGAATCTGCAAAAATGGTTATTTGCAAGAATGAGCTCGACAGCTCAGCAAAATCTAAAAGTTTTCATGCATCACGTAGCACATAATAACATGCTCAACATACAATAATAATCATAAACAAACATAGCATACATGTTATAGTTCACATATCAACTTTAAAGATTGAGTTCCTTACTCAATCAACATTCATAGTTCAATCATCATAGTCATCGATTGACTTTCACATTTCATACTTTTGACATATATAATACATCATACACTAAAATTTTAAAGCAGATCACCATCAAGTTCACATAGAAAAAAGGAACTGAAAGACTTGCCTTTACCGGCGTTTTACCAACACACAAATACTTCACGTCCTTGCACAACCTACACTACATTTGAGATTTATAATAAATAAAATCCATACTCAATCTCATGGTCAAATTTATTCTAAGACCTTACTTTATCTTATTATCCTTTATAATGTCTTTATAGACATCTAACTATTTTATATGCAACTCAGTTTTATTTTCATTACCACACATGCTAGACTATCGCAATTGTAGTTTAATGTGCGTATATCACACCATTTTATTATACCACTTTGGTTTCAAAAATGCATATTCAACACATTGTTTACAAGTTTAATTTTCCTTCAAAATCTAAAATCGCCTTTTTCAATTTCTTTCCATTATTATTCTTGTATTATCATCTTTTCATACTCGGATGCACATAACATCCAATATTAGTCATTAGATAGACACTTTGTATACCAAAGTTTAGAAACACTATTACTCTTAGGCATTTTATCGAAAGCACGTTATGTGCACACATTAACTTATCTCAACTCTTGATCTTAAATGGTTAATTATGCATAAAATATGATAACACATATCTATACTCATTACATATGTCAAAACATATTTTTAATCATCAAAATATACCATCACCCAAAATCTTAATTCAAATGTAATTATAAAACTCATCTTCATAATTTCTTTTAACAAAACGTTGTTTTTGTTTTTAACATAACTCCTTCGTTACATGTCCGCTTTTTGTTCCTTCTTATATAGAATTAACCCTTACTCAAAGTACTACAACCTCATCTAGGCCTTAAAGTCGAGACCTTTATCCATCTAAACCAGATTCTCAGAATTCATCAACTAGTCTAGAAAATTTCATTTTCTCGACATCCTTACTAAACAATTTATTTTACATGATCCGGTTCATACAATGGCTCAATCACGCAAGTCCGGCTAGTAAACTTCCATATCTACAACTTTACAGTTTAAAGTTTCTTCAAATTCAAAATACATGAATTTATATGAATTGTTCAAAGTCCCAAACCAAAATGCTTTTGATTTTTTGGCGATTATTTTCCTTCGAACCAACCAGCTTTACTAAAACATACATTGCAAGAAATCTACAAAGAGTTTTCATGTTATTCCACTTTCAGAATATAGCTTATTTCCATATCTTCAATTTGATATAAGGCTCACTTTCTAACTCATTATACCCAAAGAGGTATGAATTTCACAAAATATGTCCACAATTACTAAAAACTATGAATTTTGTTCTTCAAATTTCCTTTCCATTTCATTTTCTTTCTTGAATCTCGTTGTTTGATTCTTGATAATCCAAGATTAAACCAATACAAACAGATTAAGCATGATCCACTACCCTTGAACATAAATCTACCTAAAAAAATCAAGGATTAAATAAGAGTTTAGAAGTTACCTTCTTCTAACTTTTTTTTTTCTTCTTCTTCTTCTAGGTCATCTCAATTCCTCTATTTCTCTCTATCTCTCTCGATTTCTCAATACAACTTCTACATAACAATTATCTACATTATGAAGAACATAAAAATATAATTAAAACAAAGAATTTAGATTATAACTTTATTAATATGAATTTAAGAAAGAGATGGAGATGATGATGATGATGATGATGGGGCTTGTTTTGTCTTCTCAAAACTTTCCCTTCTTCTTCTTATTCTTCCTCTACTTCTTCTTCTACAACTCTCTATAACTCACTTCTTTTTTCTTTGATTTGTTTTCTAAAACTAACATACTAACTTGTAGTATATACATATAATATACAATACTAGTAATAATTTTACATCATTAAACGATAATACAACCATTGAAATTTGCGGAATAATTAAAATTTTCTATTACAAACTATCCTCGCTCCCAAAACCTTCAACCTTTACATCTAAATATCTCGTAATCATTTTAATACTACAATAGTTTACATTCGCAAATCAATATTACAATTCAACATTAATACATTATTCAAACATTAGACATGGTTTACAAGAATAAAACTTAGCTAGGATATTAAATCTTCATATATAACTTTTGATCCATAACAATCAAGTAGCACATAAGCGTTACCTTCAATTCTTGAATCTGCAAAATGGTTATTTGCAAGAATGAGCTCGACAATTTCAAAGAAATCTAAAAGTTTTCATGCATCACGTAGCACATAATAACATGCTCAACATACAATAATAATCATAAACAAACATAGCATACATGTTATAGTTCACATATCAACTTTAAAGATTGAGTTCCTTACTCAATCAACATTCATAGTTCAATCATCATAGTCATCGATTGACTTTCACATTTCATACTTTTGACATATATAATACATCATACACTAAAATTTTAAAGCAGATCACCATCAAGTTCACATAGAAAAAGGAACTGAAAGACTTGCCTTTTACTGGCGCTTTTACCAACACACAAATACTTCACGTCCTTGCACAACCTACACTACATTTGAGATTTATAATAAATAAAATCAATACTCAATCTCATGGTCAAATTTATTCTAAGACCTTACTTTATCTTATTATCCTTTATAATGTCTTTATAGACATCTAACTATTTTATATGCAACTCGCTTTTTATTTTCATTACCACAAATGCTAGACTATCGCACTTGTAGTTTAATGTGCGATATCACACCATTTTATTATACCACTTTGGTTTCAAAAATGCATATTCAACACATTGTTTACAAGTTTAATTTTCCTTCAAAAATCTAAAATCGCCCTTTTCAATTTCTTTCCATTATTATTCTTGTATTATCATCTTTTCATACTCAGATGCACATAACATCCAATATTAGTCATTAGATAGACACTTTGTATACCAAAGTTTAGAAACACTATTACTCTTAGGCATTTTATCGAGCACGTTATGTGCACACATTAACTTATCTCAACTCTTGATCTTAAATGGTTAATTATGCATAGAATATGATAACACATATCTATACTCATTACATATGTCAAAACATATTTTAATCATCAAAATATACCATCACCCAAAATCTTAATTCAAATGTAATTATAAAACTCATCTTCATAATTTCTTTAACAAAACGTTGTTTTTGTTTTTAACATAACTCCTCCTTCGTTACATGTCCGCTTTTGTTCCTTCTTATATAGAATTAACCCTTACTCGCTGTACTACAACCTCATCTAGGCCTTAAAGTCGACCCTTATCCATCTAAACCAGATTCTCAGAATTCATCAACTAGTCTAGAAAATTTCATTTTCTGGACATCCTTACTAAACAATTTATTTGGACATGATCCTGTTTCATACAATGGCTCAATCACGCGATTACGGCTAGTAAACTTCCATATCTACAACTTTACGCTTTAAAGTTTCTTCAAATTCAAAACACATGAATTTATATGAATTGTTCAAAGTCCAAAACCAAAACAGCTTTTGATTTTTTGGCGATTATTTTCCTTCAACCAAATTACTAAAACATACATTGCAATAAATCTACAAAGAGTTTTCATGTTATTCCACTTTCAGAATATAGCTTATTTCCATATCTTCAATTTGATATAAGGCTCACTTTCTAACTCATTATACCCAAAGAGGTATGAATTTCACAAAATATGTCCACAATTACTAAAAAACTATGAATTTTGTTCTTCAAATTTCCTTTCCATTTCATTTTCTTTCTTGAATCCTGTTGTTTGATTCTTGATAATCCAAGATTAAACCAATACAAACAGATTAAGCATGATCCACTACCCTAGAACATAAATCTACCTAAAAAAATCAAGGATTAAATAAGAGTTTAGAAGTTACCTTCTTCTAACTTTTTTTTTTCTTCTTCTTCTTCTAGGTCATCTCAATTCCTCTATTTCTCTCTATCTCTCTCGATTTCTCAATACAACTTCTACATAACAATTATCTACATTATGAAGAACATAAAAATATAATTAAAACAAAGAATTTAGATTATAACTTTATTAATATGAATTTAAGAGAGAGATGGAGATGATGATGATGATGATGATGGGGCTTGTTTTGTCTTCTCAAAACTTTCCCTTCTTCTTCTTATTCTTCCTCTACTTCTTCTCCTACAACTCTCTATAACTCACTTCTTTTTTCTTTGATTTGTTTTCTAAAACTAACATACTAACTTGTAGTATATACATATAATATACAATACTAGTAATAATTTTACATCATTAAACGATAATACAACCATTGAAATTTGCGGAATAATTAAAATTTTCTATTACAAACTATCCTCGTTCCCAAAACCTTCAACCTTTACATCTAAATATCTCAGAATCATTTTAATACTACAATAGTTTACATTCGCAAATCAATATTACAATTCAACATTAATACATTATTCGAAACATTAGACATGGTTTACAAGAATAAAAACTTAGCTAGGATATTAAATCTTCATATATAACTTTTGATCCATAACAATCAAAGTAGCACATAGCGTTACCTTCAATTCTTGAATCTGCAAAAATGGTTATTTGCAAGAATGAGCTCGACAAATTTCAAAGAAAATCTAAAAGTTTTCATGCATCACGTAGCACATAATAACATGCTCAACATACAATAATAATCATAAACAAACATAGCATACATGTTATAGTTCACATATCAACTTTAAAGATTGAGTTCCTTACTCAATCAACATTCATAGTTCAATCATCATAGTCATCGATTGACTTTCACATTTCATACTTTTGACATATATAATACATCATACACTAAAATTTTAAAGCAGATCACCATCAAGTTCACATAGAAAAAAGGAACTGAAAGACTTGCCTTTACCGGCGTTTTACCAACACACAAATACTTCACGTCCTTGCACAACCTACACTACATTTGAGATTTATAATAAATAAAATCAATACTCAATCTCATGGTCAAATTTATTCTAAGACCTTACTTTATCTTATTATCCTTTATAATGTCTTTATAGACATCTAACTATTTTATATGCAACTCAGTTTTATTTTCATTACCACAAATGCTAGACTATCGCACTTGTAGTTTAATGTAATGTGCGATATCACACCATTTTATTATACCACTTTGGTTTCAAAAATGCATATTCAACACATTGTTTACAAGTTTAATTTTCCTTCAAAAATCTAAAATCGCCCTTTTTAATTTTTTTCCATTATTATTCTTGTATTATCATCTTTTCATACTCATATGCACATAACATCCAATATTAGTCATTAGATAGACACTTTGTATACCAAAGTTTAGAAACACTATTACTCTTAGGCATTTTATCGAGCACGTTATGTGCACACATTAACTTATCTCAACTCTTGATCTTAAATGGTTAATTATGCATAAAATATGATAACACATATCTATACTCATTACATATGTCAAAACATATTTTTAATCATCAAAATATACCATCACCCAAAATCTTAATTCAAACATAATTATAAAACTCATCTTCATAATTTCTTTAACAAAACGTTGTTTTTGTTTTTAACATAACTCCTTCGTTACATGTCCGTTTTTGTTCCTTCTTATATAGAATTAACCCTTACTCAGTGTACTACAACCTCATCTAGGCCTTAAAGTCAGACCCTTATCCATCTAAACCAGATTACAGAATTTATCAACTAGTCTAGAAAATTTCATTTTCTGGACATCCTTACTAAACAATTTATTTTGGACATGATCCGGTTCATACAATGGCTTAATCTCGCGAGTCTGGCTAGTAAACTTCCATATCTACAACTTTACAGTTTAAAGTTTCTTCAAATTCAAAACACACGAATTTATATGAATTGTTCAAAGTCCGAAACTGTAACAGTTTTGATTTTCTGGGCAGATTATTTTCCGTTCGAACCAGCCTTACTAAAACAGACATTACAAGAAATATACAAAGAGTTTTCATGTTATTCCACTTTCAGAATATAGCTTACTTCCATATCTTCAATTTGATATAAGGCTCACTTTCTAACTCATTATACCCAAAGAGGTATGAATTTCACAAAATATGTCCACAATTACTAAAAAAACTACGAATTTTGTTCTTCAAATTTTCTTTCCATTTCATTTTCTTTCTTGAATCCTGTTGTTTGATTCTTGATAATCCAAGATTAAACCAATACAAACAGATTAAGCATGATCCACTACCCTAGAACATAAATCTACCTAAAAAAATCAAGGATTAAATAAGAGTTTAGAAGTTACCTTCTTCTAACTTTTTTTCTTCTTCTTCTTCTTCTTCTTCTTCTTCTTCTTCTAGGTCATCTCAATTCCTCTCTTTCTCTCTATCCCTCTCACTTTCTCAATACAATTTCTACATAACAATTATCTACATTATGAAGAACATAAAAAAAATATTAAAACAAGGAATTTAGATTAAAACTTTATTAGTATGAATTTAAGAGAGAGATGAAGATGATGATGATGATGATGATGATGATGGGGCTTGTTTTGTCTTCTCAAAACTTTCCTTCTTCTTCTTCTCTCCTACAACTCTCTATAACTCTCTTCTTCTTTTTTGGTTTGTTTTCTAAAACTAATATACTAACTTGTAGTATATACATATAATATACAATACTAGTAATAATTTTACATCATTAAACGATAATACAACCATTGAAATTTGAAATAATTAAAATTTTCTATTATAAACTATCCTCGCTCCCAAAACCTTCAACCTTCACATCTAAATATCTTAGAATTATTTTAATACTACAATAGTTTACATTCGCAAATCAATATTACAATTCAACATTAATACATTATTCGAAACATTAGACATGGTTTACAAGAATAAAACTTAGCTAGGATATAAAATCTTGATATATCACTTTTGATCCATAACAATCAAGTAGCACATAAGCGTTACCTTCAATTCTTGAATCTGCAAAAAATGGTTATTTGCAAGAATGAGCTCGACATTTCAAAGAAAAATCTAACAGATTTTCATGCATCACGTGAAATACATAAGAACATGCTCAACATACAAGAATAATCATAAACAAACATAGCATACATGTTATAGTTCACATATGAACTATAAAGATTGAGTTCCTTACTCAATCAACATTCATAGTTCAATCATCATAGTCATTAATTGACTTTCACATTTCATACTTTTGACATATATAATACATCATACACTAAAATTTTAAAGCAGATCACCATCAAGTTCACATAGCAAAAAAGAACTGAAAGACTTGCCTTTTACTGGCTTTTACCAACACGCAAATACTTCAAGTCCTTGCACAACCTACACTCAGATGTGATATTGATAATAAATAAAATCAATACTCAATCTCATGGTCAAATTTATTTTAAGACCTTACTTTATCTTATTATCCTTTATAATGTCTTTATAGACATCTAACTATTTTATATGCAACTCAGTTTTATTTTCATTACCACACATGCTAGACTATCGCACTTGTAGTTTAATGTGCGTATATCACACCATTTTATTATACCACTTTGGTTTCAAAAATGCATATTCAACACATTGTTTACAAGTTTAATTTTCCTTCAAAAATCTAAAATCGCCCTTTTCAATTTCTTTCCATTATTATTCTTGTATTATCATCTTTTCATACTCAGATGCACATAACATCCAATATTAGTCATTAGATAGACACTTTGTATACCAAAGTTTAGAAACACTATTACTCTTAGGCATTTTATCGAGCACGTTATGTGCACACATTAACTTATCTCAACTATTGATCTTAAATGGTTAATTATGCATAGAATATTATAACACATATCTATACTCATTACATATGTCAAAACATATTTTTAATCATCAAAATATACCATCACCCAAAATCTTAATTCAAACATAATTATAAAACTCATCTTCATAATTTCTTTAACAAAACGTTGTTTTTGTTTTTAACATAACTCCTTCAAGTTTACATCCGCTTTTTGTTCCTTCTTATATAGAATTAACCCTTACTCAGTGTACTACAACCTCATCTAGGCCTTAAAGTCAGACCCTTATCCATCTAAACCAGATTCTGTAATTTATCAACTAGTCTAGAAAATTTCATTTTCTGGACATCCTTACTAAACAATTTATTTTGGACATGATCCGGTTCATACAATGGCTTAATCTCGCGAGTCTGGCTAGTAAACTTCCATATCTACAACTTTACAGTTTAAAGTTTCTTCAAATTCAAAACACACGAATTTATATGAATTGTTCAAAGTCCAAATCGTAATAGCTTTTGATTTTACAGGCGATTATTTTCCGTTCGAACCAGATTTTTTACTAAAACAGACATTACAAGAAATATACAAAGAGTTTTCATGTTATTCCACTTTCAGAATATAGCTTACTTCCATATCTTCAATTTGATATAAGGCTCACTTTCTAACTCATTATACCCAAAGAGGTATGAATTTCACAAAATATGTCCATAATTACTAAAAAAACTACGAATTTTGTTCTTCAAATTTTCTTTCCATTTCATTTTCTTTCTTGAATCCTGTTGTTTGATTCTTGATAATCCAAGATTAAACCAATACAAATAGATTAAGCATGATCCACTACCCTAGAACATAAATCTACCTAAAAAAATCAAGGATTAAATAAGAGTTTAGAAGTTACCTTCTTCTAACTTTTTTTCTTCTTCTTCTTCTTCTTCTTCTTCTTCTTCTAGGTCATCTCAATTCCTCTATTTCTCTCTATCCCTCTCACTTTCTCAATACAATTTCTACATAACAATTATCTACATTATGAAGAACATAAAAAAAATATTAAAACAAGGAATTTAGATTAAAACTTTATTAGTATGAATTTAAGAGAGAGATGAAGATGATGATGATGATGATGAGGATGATGGGGCTTGTTTTGTCTTCTCAAAACTTTCCCTTCTTCTTCTTCTCCTACAACTCTCTATAACTCTCTTCTTCTTTCTTTGGTTTGTTTTCTAAAACTAATATACTAACTTGTAGTATATACATATAATATACAATACTAGTAATAATTTTACATCATTAAACGATAATACAACCATTGAAATTTGCGAAATAATTAAAATTTTCTATTATAAACTATCCTCGTTCCCAAAACCTTCAACCTTTACATCTAAATATCTTAGAATTATTTTAATACTACAATAGTTTACATTCGCAAATCAATATTACAATTCAACATTAATACATTATTCGAAACATTAGACATGGTTTACAAGAATAAAAACTTAGCTAGGATATAAAATCTTCATATATCACTTTTGATCCATAACAATCAAGTAGCACATAGCGTTACCTTCAATTCTTGAATCTGCAAAAATGGTTATTTGCAAGAATGAGCTCGACAAATTTCAAAAAATCTAACAGTTTTCATGCATCACGTAGCACATAAGAACATGCTCAACATACAAGAATAATCATAAACAAACATAGCATACATGTTATAGTTCACATATGAACTATAAAGATTGAGTTCCTTACTCAATCAACATTCATAGTTCAATCATCATAGTCATTAATTGACTTTCACATTTCATACTTTTGACATATATAATACATCATACACTAAAATTTTAAAGCAGATCACCATCAAGTTCACATAGCAAAAAAGAACTGAAAGACTTGCCTTTACCGGCGTTTTACCAACACGCAAATACTTCGCGTCCTTGCACAACCTACACTGTATGTGATATTGATAATAAATAAAATCAATACTCAATCTCATGGTCAAATTTATTTTAAGACCTTACTTTATCTTATTATCCTTTATAATGTCTTTATAGACATCTAACTATTTTATATGCAACTCAGTTTTATTTTCATTACCACACATGCTAGACTATCACACTTGTAGTTTAATGTGCGTATATCACACCATTTTATTATACCACTTTGGTTTCAAAAATGCATATTCAACACATTGTTTACAAGTTTAATTTTCCTTCAAAAATCTAAAATCGCCCTTTTCAATTTCTTTCCATTATTATTCTTGTATTATCATCTTTTCATACTCAGATGCACATAACATCCAATATTAGTCATTAGATAGACACTTTGTATACCAAAGTTTAGAAACACTATTACTCTTAGGCATTTTATCGAGCACGTTATGTGCACACATTAACTTATCTCAACTATTGATCTTAAATGGTTAATTATGCATAGAATATTATAACACATATCTATACTCATTACATATGTCAAAACATATTTTTAATCATCAAAATATACCATCACCTAAAATCTTAATTCAAACATAATTATAAAACTCATCTTCATAATTTCTTTAACAAAACGTTGTTTTTGTTTTTAACATAACTCCTTCGTTACATGTCCGTTTTTGTTCCTTCTTATATAGAATTAACCCTTACTCGAAGTACTACAACCTCATCTAGGCCTTAAAAATCAGACCCTTATCCATCTAAACCAGATTCTATAATTCATTAACTAGTCTAAAAAATTTCATTTTCTGGACATCCTTACTAAACAATTTATTTCGGACATGATCTGATTCATACAATGGCTCAATCTCGTGAGTCTGGCTAGTAAACTTCCATATCTACAACTTTACAGTTTAAAGTTTCTTTAAATTCAAAACACACGAATTTATATGAATTGTTCAAAGTCGAAACCGTAATAGCTTTTAATTTTAAGGTGATTATTTTCCTTCGAACCAGCCTTACTAAAATGTACATTGCAAGAAATCTACAAAGATTTTTCATGTTATTCCACTTTCAGAATATAGCTTACTTCCATATCTTCGATTTGATATAAGGCTCACTTTCTAACTCATTATACCCAAAGAGGAATGAATTTCACAAAATATGTCCACAATTACTAAAAACCTACGAATTTTGTTCTTCAAATTTTCTTTCCATTTCATTTTCTTTCTTGAATCCTGTTGTTTGATTCTTGATAATCCAAGATTAAACCAATACAAATAGATTAAGCATGATCCACTACCCTAGAACATAAATCTACCTATAAAAATCAAGGATTAAATAAGAGTTTAGAAGTTACCTTTTTCTAACTTTTTTTTTTTTCTTCTTCTTCTTCTAGCTCAGCTCAATTCCTCTATTTCTCTCTATCTCTCTCAATTTCTCAATACAACTTCTACATAACAATTATCTACATTATGAAGAACATAAAAATATAATTAAAACAAGGAATTTAGATTATAACTTTATTAGTATGAATTTAAGAGAGAGATGGAGATGATGATGATGATGATGATGATGGGGCTTATTTTGTCTTCTCAAAACTTTCCCTTCTTCTTCTTTTTCTTCCACTTCTTCTTCTCCTACAACTCTCTATAATTCTCTTCTTCTTTCTTTGGTTTGTTTTCTAAAACTAACATGCTAACTTGTAGTATATACATATAATATACAATACTAGTAATATATAATATATGTAACTCCTAGTAATTATTAGATATACTAATTACTAGTTAATTTATAAGTTACACCAATTTGAACTTGAAAAGCATAAGACCATGTTTGGCAAATACTAATTATTTTAATTAATCAATAGCTTAACATCAATCAATCTCATCAAATTGTCACATAATTATATTTACTTGTTAATTATAATTTTGTGTAACAATCATCACATAACTCATCTAATTTAATTATCTTAATTAAATTAGAACTAAACATAAAATTATTATATTAATTAAATTAAATACTAAATATTCATTTAATTAATCTGCTACACTTAATTACATTACTCTATAATCAAAACAAAATTTATTTATTTAACTCAATAAATAATTTAATTAAATATTTATATATATTAAAATTAATATATAACATTCTCTTCACATCAATTCACATATTCTACAATATATTACATACATATACTCACACCCAACATATCTCATAAATAATACTTTTATTTATAAAATTCTCATTTATAATTTTTAAAAATCTGGGATGTCACAGGTACCTTCTGTAATTTTGCGAATGAACATCACGAACACTGCAGAAAGCCAAATTAGGCCTAAAACTCATTTCTAACAACTATACCAACCTACCCAAGTTGTAATATGTTTATAGAAACATAAACTAATGTTTCTAACACGTTTCTAACTATATGAACAACATAAACATCAAAATTACAACATTTAATTTCACTATTTCTATTATTTCTTCTTCTTTTGACATTCGTAGCGAAATTCCTCACTGTGAATTCGTTTTACAACCAAAATAGTTAGTTTCAATTTCTTTGTTTTTGTTTCTTCATATATTTTCACAATCAATAAACAATTTACACTTATACTATGAATTGAGTACCAATTTTAATTATAATTTAAGCCATATTCAACATATGTCAATGTAAACTTACTGTAATATGATTTCCTCCATAATTAAATATATTGCATGAATCAATTTACTCTAAATCATCTATAAACCACATGAAAACAATTTATGTCAACAATTATCATATAAAATCACATAATAAACAATTAATCCTTCACACCAATTTTACAAAAAACTTTTAATGTATATAAAAACTAGAACTTTTAGAAAGTATGATTTTACCTTTGATTGCCTGTTCAAACTTTGATAGATGAAAAGAATGATCTTTTAATTCTCTTCTTCCTTTTTCTCACTCTCTCAAAACACAGAGAATTTCTTCTATTCTTTTCTCCCTCAAATTCTCTAGTGCTCTCTGTTTTCTTTCTTTTTCTAACTTAACGTAGAAATAAAAGACTAACTAATATACGTAAATGTATATAACTGACAAAAAAAATAATTTCCTTCCTTTATTATATTTCGGTTATGTTTTATTTAAGGCCTTGTGTGACACCCCCAAATCCGGGTACTTCAATTCTACGGGATTTGGTGTTCACTGTACAAATATCATCTATCTATCTACCCATAATAAATGCAAGCCATGTAATAAATAGAATAAAATCTTCCCCTTAAGGGTTATAACATCTGAATAATAATAATACAATCCCAGGTTAAACTAACCTTAAACATCTGTGCGGAATCATAAACAAGTAAGTCTTAACAACATAATTAACTCAAGTCTTAAACATAAATACATCATCTAATAAAATAACAAGTCTTCATCACTTGCTAATTTTGCCCTTGCCCTTACTAGTGGAAGGTTCATCAGTTCTTTCGTTCTTAACTGCAATGTTATTATTAAGCAAGAGTGAGCACTATTTCCCACAAGTATAATAATGAAATAACAGTATAACAACATGCGAGAGAAATAATAACTTCTGAAATAAAAGCTCAACTTTTGAATCAAGAATGAATAGAAAGAATCAAAAGATTTCTAAGGGTCATAATACCTTGAACTATGTCCTAGGTTATCAAGGGTTATACTTGAAACCTTTAACAGTCATAAGACTATAGACCTTTCTACTCGTACTTAGGGGGATCAGCCCTTAGTACCATACTATGCACAATATCTTAACGCTAACGCATAAGTAAATCCCTTTGCAGGGTTGTTCATCTCAGTTTGACATTCGAGTCCGCACCAAAGGAAGTTTGGTTTGGATAATTCATCAAGGGTTCTGAAATTTAGAACGCTCATCAACTATGGACTAGTCGAATCAATAAGGGTTCACTAGTCTAATAAGGTTCAATAATAATGATATTCAAATTGAATAATAATCTTAAAGAGTATACAATAGAACGATTATTGTATAACAAAATCATACTTTGAAAATATAATCAATCTTTAATATAATAATTCGAACTTGAATAATAGTAATGATAATTACTCGAGGTAAATAATAAACTTGAACAATAATGACAAGTAGGGTTAGGAAACTTGCCTCGTGGGTAGATTACACTTTAACTAAGCACGTTCTTTGAATTTAATCCTATATACCATTCACATTCACAATACCAGTTAATTATAACTTAACTAATCATCAATGATCATTCTTTTGTCTAAACTTTGGTTATGACTATACTTAGTCAAATTATCACATTTATTATCATATAATATCACCTCATGAATAATAAAATAATTATGTATTCAATAATTCAACCCACGTGCAATTATGTTATTTACATGATAAACATCTATTTTATCTTCACATTATACTTCTAACATATTTACATGTTCATTAAATTAATTTACTAACACATTGTTAGACTTAAACATTTTAAAACAAATCTCATTCTGAACATTCTGGAGAGTGGCGCTGCGGCACCACTGTTACACTAGTTCTCACACTGTGCGTGGTCTTTAAGCGTTATGCGGCGTGGTGGTGACTGCCATGCAGTCTCAAGGCCGAGAGTCTATCATGCAACGCGAGGTTCCGATTTGCATTCTGCAATTCGCAAAAATTGCAGAACATGGCCAAGGAACTCCAATAAAATTATTACTACTCGAATTTAATCATACCCATATGATATAAATCATGTATAATCATAATCCAACATTTATATACTAACATTAACCAATTTAAACACTTAATAACAGATTTAAAGCATGTGAATTTCACTGATTTTGATGTTCTTGGAGGTTTTGAAAATAAAACATGAAAATTGTCACTACGGATTTGTTATAACACCGAATCCGTTCATTTAAAATTTGGTCTCTTCGTATCAACATGCATAACAACATAGAAGTGTAAAATTTAGTGATAATATACGATCAATACATAAAATATCACGTATAAGGCCATAAGACCAAAACCCATACTCTGTAATTTTGTAGAAATCATATACGACATGTTTTCATGAATTTGATGATATGGTTTACATAATATATATAATTAAACAGGATTTGATATGTCATAACACACATACAACCCATAATCATTACTCCTAACCCAATTACAGAGGTTAAACCAAAAACTTTAAAAGCCATTTTCATGAAAACTAAAATACGTAAAGTAGAAATTGGGAAGGAGGAGATTACCCTGAGTATAATTTAGAAGAGGTGATCAATGATGATCCTTTCCCAACAACCTGTTGATTACACACTTACAAATTTCTCTCAAGCTTCTTAATTTTCTCTTTGTAATTTTTCTATTCTCTCTGGCTTGTTTTCTAGACTTAGGCAATAATGAAGAATGAAAAGAAGAATACGTATTATAAGGATTCAACAGACGCGCATAATGGTCAGTTACTCCAATAGTGGGTAACTGCATCCAACTCCCCATAGGGCCTTGTTTGGCTAGATTAATAGATTTCAAAAATCATTTAATTTAATAAAGCTTTATCATATAGTTTAATTCATGTCACACCCACTTGCACAATAATTCATATATCTTATTTAATATAAATAAAATATAATAACTTCTAAAAAATTCACATAGTCATATATTTAATTTTTCTCATTAATTAATAATATCAAATTATTAACTCTCTAATTAATAATTAATTTAATTAAAATAACATCATGCTTAATTAAATATTTCATTTAATTCAATAAGCTTAATTAATTACATACTTGAATAATAATTATTATCCACATTAATTTAATAAATATAACAAATATAATTAAATTAATCTACCACAATTGCATCAAATAATTATTTAATCCAATAATTAAATCATCAAAAAATATTTATTTAATTCAATAAATATTAAAATTAAATTACAAAAATCTCGTTCGTCACATCTTTCCCCCCTTAAAAGGATTCTGTCCCCAGAATCACGACTCAATAAATTCGACTCGTTACATTCTCCCCCCCTTACAAAGATTTTGTCCCCAGAATCGTATTCTCTTCGAGTTCCCACGTAGCTTCTTCAGCGTTGTGGTTCCTCCAAATTACCTTAATGTAAGGTATATTTCGAGAATTTGTTCTTTTCATTTATTAATTTGGACAGGAATTTCTTCGTAAGATAAGTCTTTCTCAAAATGCAGGGGTTCGTATTCAATTACATGTTTATAATCAGCTTTGTATGGTCGTAATACAGAAACATGGAAAACGTTGTGGACATTCTCGAGTGCTGGAGGTAAGGCTACCTCGTACGCAACTTCTCCGATTCTTCTCAGTACTTCAAAGGGTCCAATGAATCTTGGGCTCAATTTTCCTTTCTTTCCGAACTTGATCTTCCCCTTCCAGGGAGAGACTTTCAAGAAAACATAACTACCTGATTCAAACTCGATATTTTTACAATGTGGATCAGCGTATTTCTTTTGTCGATCTTGACCGCTACTAGTCGTGCTCGGATCACTTTGACTATTTCTGATGTCTGCTGTACTAATTCTGGCCCTAGCAATTGTCTTTCACCAACTTCATCCCAGTAAAGCGGAGTTTGCACTTTCTGCCGTATAACGCTTTGTAAGGCGGCATGCCAATACTAGCGTGGTAACTGTTGTTGTAGCTGAACTCTACTAATAGTAGGTGATCATCCCAATTTCCTTTGAAGTCCATCACACGGGCTCTTAGCATATCTTCTAATGTTTGAATTGTTCGTTCGCTCTGTCCGTCTGTTTGAGGGTGGTATGCTGTACTCATTCGCAATTGCGTACCCATGCATTTCTGAAGACGTTTCCAGAAATTTGATGTAAAGTGTGGATCTCTATCAGAAACAATTGACACTGGCACTTCGTGCCTCAAAACAATCTCTTTCACATATAACCTAGACAACTGATCTTAGTTGAATCTGATTTTGATCGGAAGGAAGTGTGCATGTAAGACCCCGAATTTTATAAAATAAAAGTATTCAATTTTTCTTATAATTACAATTCGGTAAATGATTAAATTGATAAAAGTTTAAATTTAAGGGTGAGATATGAATTTTTTTTCAAAATACACAAGTGGTTATAAAATATTCATTGTTGTCGGGGAATATTCGTTTGGTCGTGGAATATTCTTTCTGTCGGGGAATATTCGTACGACGGCGCAACCATTTGTGGGCCCCATAACGGATAACTGTCGGATGAAGAAAACGACAAAATTGAATAACTACAGTAGTTATTACCATTAACCTTTGTTGGAATACCCGTTGGTTAAAATACATTAATACGCTGGTTGCACAAGAGTACACTGCAGTATTGCACAAAGATTGTTGAATTATTGATTCTTACGTAAGAAGGCACTACTCAATAATTATTACGATAATTATCGCTCAATATTTTATTTTATTAATTCAATAATTGTCATATTGATATATTATATTATTGTTGTTTCAATAATTGTCATTGCACAGTATCTCCATTATCAGATCAATAATTCATATTATTTGAATAATATTATTAGATAGCATTATTGGCAATGTCTAGAAAGTTCTGTCAAGGAGAGGTTTGGTCACCTAATTGCGCGCCAGTAAGGAGAAATCCTTATTGGAAAGCCCCCTCTTTCCTGGGAACGGTCTGGTTGTCATAATTATTGATTTATATGATAAGGAAATATTTATTTTATGCGGATATAAATGATGGATATATTTATTTTTATGTGGATAAAAATGAGGGAATTAATGCTGAGGTGTTTTATCAGTATTTTGTCGGTGTTGAGGTATTAAAAATCATCCATTTGTGGATTTCAGATATTTTTGATTTGGAATTTGGAAAAAATCAAAGCTAAAAAGTTGTAGAGAATTCGATTTCAGTCAGAATGGATATAAAATTTGTATTTTTCTGATAACCGGACTATTTTCTATGAATTGTTGAAGTTTCGAAAAATAAAATGATATTTATTAAATTATTGGGTGGGACCCACTTTTATCAATTGTTGAAACCATGTGCTGAATTCTTGTTCAAACATGAGGGCTGGTTGGTGGTTGATTTCTGGTCAAGGGAATGTGTGGGAGAAAAATAAAAAGAATATATTATTTTATTAAATTAGTCTCCTTTGACGTTCTAGCATTTTCCTATAAATAGAAGCTTAAGTTAGAATTGAAAATCACACCCGAAACAAGTTTTCTTTCTCTCTATATTATCAAGCATATTTTTGTGAGTATTTAGATATCTTGAGTGTTGCTCAGTGTTATATCCGATATTCAAGTCAGAAGTACTACTCTTTTGAGGTAAGAGATTTTAAGGGTTATTATGTTTTTCAGTTCGTACTTCTTCCGACCTTCAGAAAATTCTGGAAAAATTTGAAATGATATTTTGATGAGTTTTATTGATTGTGTCCAAAAATGGTGATTTTTGGATGTATAGATTAAGAGTTATGAATTTTATGAAAAAAGACTATTTTAAAAGTAACCGCTTATAACTCCTTGTGGTTAACTCCAAAATTGATGAAATTTTTATTGGAAGTATATATATATATAATATCAGTATACTCTGTGAATTTCGGAATTTTTGGATAAAAGTACAATTTATTATAAATGTCTAAATATTCGACGGTTTTGGCCATATGAAAAATAGTAAATAAATTTTAAAAATTATGAGAAAAATATATGTTCAATATGGGACTATATTCTGGTAAATCCCAGAAAAGAAATATTTTTGGAACTGATTTGGTATTTTTCATGAAAATGGACTAGCTATGAGTAAATGAATTAAATATGTTATGTGAAGTAAGAAAATTGGAAAATATGATTTTATGGCTTGAGAATCATACATGAGTTATATGCAGATTTTTGATGAGGGTTTTGGTTATTGGTGATGAAATCTTATGAGTTTGGCATTTTAGAATGATTAAATGCATTATTTAGTAAAATGTAAACAATTAAAATAAATTATTTATGAGTTTAAGAAATGTTATTTCAATATCATTATACCGAAATATTGATATGGATTTTATTGTAGAATTTCTACCTTTTTTGTGTCGGGTTTACTATTCATGAGTTACTATTCATGGATTACTATTCACGAGTTACTATTCATTACAAAATTGGTTTCTTTTTCTAACCAAATTATAGTTGATTTATGAATATTACTCTTGAGATTAAAACTATATGTTGATCATATTATTTTTATTATCATATATAATATTTTTATAACCCTAATGATGATATTTCTCTTTGACTTGAGTCTAAAGATGGGTAGATTTTTTGTATGATCATGAATATGGGTTCTCTTTGGCCAGTAGTGCAATGTTGAATTGTTGACTGGTATGATCATGACCATTGAATTTATAATTGAATATCTTTAGCTTAAGTGCAAAGGTGAAATGATCAACATGGTTATAATTATTGTTTATATAAATTCTAAAATGATTATATATTTCTTTGAGATAATAATATATTTGGCCTGTAGTGCAAATATGATGGATATATTTATTTTTATGTGGATAAAAATGAGGGAATTAATGCTGAGGTGTTTTATCAGTATTTTGTCGGTGTTGAGGTATTAAAAATCATCCATTTGTGGATTTCAGATATTTTTGATTTGGAATTTGGAAAAAATCAAAGCTAAAAAGTTGTAGAGAATTCGATTTCAAATCGAATGGATATAAAATTTGTATTTTTCTCGATAACCCACTATTTTCTATGAATTGTTGAAGTTTCAAAAATAAAATGATATTTATTAAATTATTGGGTGGGACCCACTTTTATCAATTGTTGAAACCATGTCAATTCTTGTTCAAACATGAGGGTCTTGGTTGGTGGTTGATTTACGTCAAGGGAATGTGTGGAGAAAATAAAAAGAATATATTATTTTATTAAATTAGTCTCCTTTGACGTTCTAGCATTTTCCTATAAATAGAAGCTTAAGTTAGAATTGAAAATCACACCCGAAACAAGTTTTCTTTCTCTCTATATTATCAAGCATATTTTTGTGAGTATTTAGATATCTTGAGTGTTGCTCAGTGTTATATCCGATATTCAAGTCAGAAGTACTACTCTTTTGAGGTAAGAGATTTTAAGGGTTATTATGTTTTTCAGTTCGTACTTCTTCCGACCTTCAGAAAATTCTGGAAAAATTTGAAATGATATTTTGATGAGTTTTATTGATTGTGTCCAAAAATGGTGATTTTTGGATGTATAGATTAAGAGTTATGAATTTTATGAAAAAGACTATTTTAAAAGTAACAGCTTATAACTCCTTGTGGTTAACTCCAAAATTGATGAAATTTTTATTGGAAGTATATATATATATATAATATCAAGATACTCTGTGAATTTCGAATTTTGGATAAAAGTACAATTTATTATAAATGTCTAAATATTCACTTTGTTTTGGCCATATGAAAAATAGTAAATAAATTTTAAAAATTATGAGAAAAATATATGTTCAATATGGGACTATATTCTGGTAAATCCCAGAAAAGAAATATTTTTGGAACTGATTTGGTATTTTTCATGAAAATGGACTAGCTATGAGTAAATGAATTAAATATGTTATGTGAAGTAAGAAAATTGGAAAATATGATTTTATGGCTTGAGAATCATACATGAGTTATATGCATATTTTTGATGAGGGTTTTGGTTATTGGTGATGAAATCTTATGAGTTTGGCATTTTAGAATGATTAAATGCATTATTTAGTAAAATGTAAACAATTAAAATAAATTATTTATGAGTTTAAGAAATGTTATTTCAATATCATTATACCGAAATATTGATATGGATTTTATTGTAGAATTTCTACCTTTTTTGTGTCGGGTTTACTATTCATGAGTTACTATTCATGGATTACTATTCACGAGTTACTATTCATTACAAAATTGGTTTCTTTTTCTAACCAAATTATAGTTGATTTATGAATATTACTCTTGAGATTAAAACTATATGTTGATCATATTATTTTTATTATCATATATAATATTTTTATAACCCTAATGATGATATTTCTCTTTGACTTGAGTCTAAAGATGGGTAGATTTTTGGTATGATCATGAATATGGGTTCTCTTTGGCCAGTAGTGCAATGTTGAATTGTTGACTGGTATGATCATGACCATTGAATTTATAATTGAATATCTTTAGCTTAAGTGCAAAGGTGAAATGATCAACATGGTTATAATTATTGTTTATATAAATTCTAAAATGATTATATATTTCTTTGAGATAATAATATATTTGGCCTCAGTAAAATAAATATGAATCGTTGATGAATATATTTGGCCCAGAGTGCAAATATGAATCTGTTGAGGAATATCTTTGGCTCAGAGTGCAAAGATGAATTGTTGATGAATATCTTTGGCCCGTAGTGCAAAAATGACATTTTGTTGAATATCTTTGGCCAGTAGTGCAAAGATGAACAGGTGTTGAGATGAACATGACCAACTGGTGATACAAATGAATATCTTTGGTCGTAGTGCAAAGATGAAGTTATTAGTATAATTATGAACAGGAAATGTAATTTGGTGTAACCATGATCTTTGATGTTTCAGGTAAAGATAGGTGATGAAAATTACCTTCGTCCTGGATGAGAAGAGGAATTTAGAACTACAATTATGATTATGAGTTATTCATATGATTGTGGAAAGGAATTGTTGATTGATGTTACAGGGATAAAACATTGTTGGTGGATTTTTAACATTGAGAAGATAATAGACTTTATAGTCTATTTGACTCTTCTAATGGATTGTTCGTTCCGCTGCATCTATGGTTGAAATTTTTATTATCTACCATATGTTCTAAATCTCTGATTTATTATTGATGAAGGCTATTGATAATTTAATTATCTTTAGTCATGATATTCTTTACTGAGCTAGTTGTGCTCTCCCTTTTGCTTCACAATTCCTTTCAGGTAATAAGAGTGTAGCTGGGTCGAGCGGGGGTAACAGTGGAATAAAATGGTGGTCATCATTTAGTAGTTATATTTGGTGAATCAACTAGGGTGAGGCGAACCCAACATTGGAAGGGTGTTGTGCCACTATCATACAAGATGTCTAATGACATACAACCTCGTGTCATCATAAGACAGGGTTGTGCACATCCACTTATTGAGTATATCTACGAGCACTACCTATATGATCTTGGAGTTTATTTGAAGTATAATTCTCAATTAGAGATAGTAGAGATATTTATATGTCAAGAGAAGACTCACCATTGGGAAGAATATGATAGTAATCTTCTCGTTTTTCTTTGGGGTCTATTGTGTCAACCAAGGATAATTTTGTGGCCATATGATATCTATCATAACCTGTATTTACATGGCCTCCCATGTATACGAAAGGTTTCTTGAGCACTTCCCAAAGATTCTAATTTCTAAAACAGTTTTTGACTATACCTTTATGTAAGGTGTCATTGTGACGTGATATCCAAGGTTGGGATGAGAGTCACAGTTGGTATATATTTGTATCCAAACTAACATCATATGTGTTGTTGTATTTTGCACGATAATTGTGTAATAAAGTTGTAGTTGTTTTCTGTACCATGTATTTGGCGACTCAGAATGGGTTGGATGGAATGGACCTATTTTGGGGTTGTCACATTTGGTATCAAAGCTTAAGGATATTATCTATGACGGAGATCGGGGAATATAAGTAGGAGGGGAGAGATGAGTAAATCATTCGCTAGTGTGTCCTACCTAAGCTTATTTGTTGGTCAGTCATAATATCGGGATATTATGTGATATGTTAATTTGTTTAATTAACCCTTGTTTTATGGCGAGATTTGAGAATGGTCACGAGAATGTTAACAATGGAGTGAATGAGACCGTAGGGATACCTCTAATCACCAACCAGTGATAATGTGATGTCAAAGAAGAAGGAATTAGAGAAATCCATGTGGTGAGTGAAGAATTGATAGTTGCACCCGAGATGGTCGCAGAGGTAACAGCTGAGAGTGAGGAAGAAGAGGTACCTGAGGAGAATTTATTAGAGGTATTATATGATCAAAATGTAGAATTGAAAAATCGTAGTCATGAGTTAGAAGAGCAGGCTGAAGAACGATAGGCGGCCGTAGAGCAAAAGGATGCAACAATTCAAGCTTGTGTTACCCGATATGTGATGCTTGAACAGAAGCATTCTTTGACAGAGTATAAGATGATAAAGATGGAATCTGAGCTGAAAGAAGAAAAAACTGAACGAGTGAGAATAAGTGGTACATGGGCAAAAGCCGCACGACACGTGGATATTGTGGAAAGAGATGTCCGATCTAAGAAGGCTAAAATAGATGATATGAATTTCTCTTTTTGGAAAGCAATTGGGAGAACCCAACATCGAGTTTTGAATTACCCTGTACATAGCGGTCAACCTGAATCCGATATGGATCGAAGATTGATGATTCAGATCATGAATCAGGAGTACGACGAGGCAGTTGAGGGAGGAATATGTCCTATAGAAAAGTATATTCTAATGGTAGTGATGACGCCAAATGTTGCCCCAGACAAGTCAAAGCCGGGTAGTTCGAGGGATGGCGGTTGTCATGACTTCCCAACAAGTGAAGAACCCAAATGAAGTAATCACGGGAGATGAGCAATGGAGAAATCATCATGACCCGGGAGATAGAATCTGAAATGAAAGCAAGGTATTCTCAACTCTTCGAAATACCAGGTACGTAAATTTCGGGGACGAAATTTCATAAAGAGGGGAGATTGTAAGACCCCGAATTTTATGAAATAAAATTATTCAAATTTTCTTATAATTACAATTCAGTAAATGATTAAATTGATAAATGTTTAAATTTAAGGGTGAGATATGAATTTTTTTTCAAAATACACAAGTTGTTATAAAATATTCATTGTTGTCGGGGAATATTCGTTTGGTCGTGAAATATTCTTTCTGTCGGGGAATATTCGTACGATGGCACAATCATTTGTGGGCCCCATAACGGATAACTGTCGGATGAAGAAAATGACAAAATTGAATAACGGCGTAGTTGTTACCATTAACACTGTTGGAATACCCAGTGGTTAAAATACAAAGAATACGCAGATAGTACACTGTATTACAAGATGATTGTTGAATTATTGATTCTTACGCAAGAAGGCACTACTCAATAATTGTTACAGTAATTACTGTTCAATATTTTATTTTATTGATTCAATAATTGCTGAGTTGATATATTATATTATTGTTGTTTCAATAATTGTCATTGCACAGTATCTCCATTATCAGATCAATAATTCATATTATTTGAATAATATTATTAGATAGCATTATTGGCAATGTCTAGAAAGTTCTGTCAAGGAGAGGTTTGGTCACCTAATTGCGCGCCAGTAAGGAGAAATCCTTATTGGAAAGCCCCTCTTTCCTAGGAACGGCCTGGTTGTCATAATTGTGATTCTGTAATATTATTTGTGAATAATTAATTATTGATTTATATGATAAGAAAATATTTATTTTATGTGGATATAAATGATGGATATATTTATTTTTATGTGGATAAAAATGAGGGAATCAATGCTGAGGTGTTTTATCAGTATTTTGTCAGTGTTAAGGTATTAAAAATCATCCGTTTGTAGATTTCGGATATTTTTGGTTTGGAATTTGGAAAAACTCAAAGCTACAAAGTTGTAGAGAATTCGATTTCAATCAGAATGGACATAAAATTTGTATTTTTCTGATAACCGGACTATACTTCTTGTCCAGCAATTCTTGTAATTGTACCATTAATTCCTTCATCTCTCTCGGTGCCATTCAAGATGGTGCCTTCGATATTGGAGCGGTTACGGGCGCCCAAATCGATCACAAAATCTACCTCTATCCGGTGGACGTCCCGGTAAATTGTCTTGAAATACGTCGTGAAATCCCTCACAATCGGTATCTCTTCTACTTTGGATTCTCTTTTTCGATCGTCGACTATGTAAGCTAAAGTATCCTACATAGCCTTGTCTCAACAACTTCCCCGGCTCGCATCATCGCCGTAGACAACTCGCTTGTTCAGGTGACTTCTTACCATAAAATACAACCTTTAACTGAGTCATAAGGTTAATACGCTTTTTGGCAATCAATTACACTCCCGTAATTGAATAACCAGTCCATTCCCAAAATAATGTCAAATTCCCCAAGTCGAATAGGGATAAGATCTACGTTCATCGTATTACCCTTAATATCCACTCTACAATTCTTATGTACGTACTTAACAGGGATTATTTCTCTATTCGCAATTTCTATGTTCATGGGGTAATCTAATTCATTCTTAGGCAAATCTAAATTCTTGGCAAAATCATCGGATATAAAGGAACAAGTAGCACCCGAATCAAATAATACGTAAGCATTAACTTTATTGATCGGAATGATACCTCACACCACATCACGGGATTGAACTACATCTTGCACCGTCATGTTGAAAGTCCGGGCGGTCGGTCGGTTTGTTGTTGTTGGTCGGGTGATGGTTAAGGCATTTCCACTATTATTTCCCTGGTTTCCTCCTGATCCTGACCCTCCCGATCCCTTCTTGGGACAGTCTCTTGCCAGATGGTCCTTCGAACCACAAGTAAAACAAGCACCCTTCTTTGGGTTTGGAAAGTTTGGTGCTATGTGTCCTTCCTGACCACAATTGTAGCACACTCTTTTTCCTTTCATACAAACTCCCAGATGGGCTTTCCCGGAAGTTAGGCATGCTTCTATTCTTTTCTTCTGATTACCTTGTTGATTCCCCGATGATGAGCTGTCGTTCCACCTTTTCTTCTGATTGAAATTTCCACCTCCTGTGCCACTTCCACTGGCCTTGTTATTTCCTTCACCTTCATTCTTCTTCTTCTTTTGATCTTGATTGTACTTGGTCACCGCATCGCTTCCTCCTTCAGCGAGGATGGCTTTTTCCAAAACTCCAGCAAATGTGTTTATCTAAAACATTGATACTTTACTGTATACCCAAGGCTTTAGTTCTTGTTCGAATCTTCTGGCCTTTCTCTCGTCAGTATGTACTTGGTACGGGGAGAACCTTGCTAACTCGTTGAATTTATCCGCGTAGTCAGGTACGCTCATGTTTCCCTGCTTCAGTTCCAGAAATTGAACTTCCATCTGATTCTGCGAGCTAGTTGGGAAGTACATCTCGAAAAACATTTCTTTAAATCTCTCCCACGTAATTACACCTTCACCTCCTCGTACTTTGTTTGCTTGCCACCAGTAGCTAGCCTCAGACTTCAGCATAAACGTTGCAAAAGCGGTCTTCTAATTTTCTCTAACCCTAGAAACGTCAAAAACCTTCTCCATTTCCATAACCCACGTTTGAGCCTAGATTAGGTTCATGGAACCTTTGAACTCTGGCGGTCCCACCTCCTTGTAGTCTTTAAACGTTATGTTTGGTGGAGCTTACGGTTGATTATTCATGGCTCCAGTCAGTAAGTTAACCAACTGCTGCACGGGATTAGCGTTGGCATTATTGTTATTATTGGTTGACTCTTCCTGAGCCGGTTGACGTTGTTGTCTTCTCCTTGGCGGCATTTTTCTGTTAAATAAATGCTTATTAGAACTTTATTTATTTCTCTAAATAGTTAAGATATTACTCAACAATTTAACATATCACTTAACACATCATCTCAAACAACTTAATATATATTCATTCAAAACAAAAGTTTTAACATTAAACGATAGCATAACTGCTATTTACATCAACTATCCTGGAATAAAGAATCCACGGGATTTAAAACATTCAAATATTCTTTCGTTCATAAACACGTCAGAATTTACATCAAAAACTAATTAAGTTCTTCACAAATTTAAATAAATCATATCACTATCGGTCAAGGTACTGATTAGCCTTGCTACGTTCCTCTTATAAGATGCGATGCATCGTCCTGCGATCCATCATGTACAATGGTAGTCCTTCGAACTGGATTGGGTACCTCAAAACTCGATCTTGGGTCTCATTAATTTCCTTGTTAAGTGTAGAGTACGTTTCCCCAATCTTTGTTTTCTTTGCATGACTATCATCCTCTGCACGATCAGCTCGACGCGATTCTCTTACCCAACCTTCCTCTGCTATGTTCAGCCTTTCGGAGGTTTCCTTCAGTTCCTTCTTTAGCTTCTCTATCTCCTCGGTCTTATCTTAAGTTTGACCCTTCTCATGGACCAAATCCCATTCTACATTTGCCAGTCGAGAATGAAGAGTCGAAATCTCCCTCTCCTTCTGCTCTAGAGTAATATGTTGAATAACCCCTCGCACAGTCAAATCCTGGACCTCGTCTCGTAACTCCATGTTACGGTCGTATAACGTGTCATACATCTCAGCATCAACGGTGTACCGTGGTAACTCCTCTTCTTCCTCTTCCTCTTCCTCCACAAATTCCTCCTCAGGATTCTCCGCAGGATCAGTCTCAGGTTCATGCTCCTGACCAACAACGGTGATCAATGGAGATGATTCCCTCTGCACCAGCTGCTCCCTAAGGACATTAATGTCTCGGGGCTCCTCCTCTGTCGGTACTATAGGTACACGGGGTTCCTCCTCAGTAGGTACTATAAGTACTCGGGGTTCTTCCTCCCCAGGTTGACTAACTTCTCCAACATTCGACATCCTGACAACAAAATTTTTAAGTTTTAGTTACTAAGTCGTATCATCTAACGTATACTTTAACACATAAACACATAAGGTCTTTTATTATCTTCAATGAATAACAGAAATTCATTTCTTATAACTCGATAAGAGTTTTCCATCACTATCTTCTTTCTATAAGGCTACTACCTAAGGCTATTCCCCCACCTAAGGTTCACAACCTACATGACTTCGATACTTAACTTGTGACACCCCCAAATCCGGCACTTCAATTCCACGGGATTTGGTGTTCATCAGACAAATATCATCTATCTATCTACCCATAATAAATGCAAGCCATGCAATAGATAGAATAAAATCTTCCCCTTAAGGGTTACAACATCTGAATAATAATAATACAATCCTAGGTTAAACTAACCTTAAACATCTGTGCGGAATCATAAACAAGTAAGTCTTAACAACATAATTAACTCAAGTCTTAAACATAAATACATCATCTAATAAAATAATAAGTCTTCATCACTTGCTAACTTTGCCCTTGCCCTTACTAGTGGAAGGTTTATCAGTTCTTTCGTTCTTAACTGCAATGTTATTATTAAGAAAGAGTGAGTACTATTGCCCACAAGTATAATAATGAAATAACAGTATAACAACGTGCGAGAGAAATAATAACTTCTGAAATAAAAGCTCAACTTTTGAATTAAGAATGAATAGCAAGAATCAAAAGATTTTTGAGGGTCATAATACCTTGAACTATGTCCTAGGTTATCAAGGGTTATACTTGAAACCTTTAACAGTCATAAGACTATGGACCTTTCGACTCGTACTTAGGGGGATCAGCCCTTAATACCATACTGTGCACAATATCTTAATGCTAACGCATAAGTAAATCCTTTTGCAGGGTTGTTCATCTCAGTTTGACATTCGAGTCCGCACCAAAGGAAGTTTGGTTTGGATAATTCATCAAGGGTTCTGAAATTTAGAACGCTCATCAACTATGGACTAGTCGAATCAATAAGGGTTCGCTAGTCTAATAAGGTTCAATAATAATGATATTCAAATTGAATAATAATCTTAAGGAGTATATAATAGAACGATTATTGTATAACAAAATCATACTTTGAAAAGATAATCAATCTTTAATATAATAATTCAAACTTGAATAATAGTAATGATAATTACTCGAGGTAAATAATAAACTTGAAATAATAATGACAAGTAGGGTTAGAAACTTGCCTCGTCGTAGATTACACTTTAACTAAGCACGCTCTTTTTGAATTTAATCCTATATACCATTCACATTCACAATACCAGTTAATTATAACTTAACTAATCATCAATGATCATTCTTTTGTCTAAACTTTGGTTATGACTATACTTAGTCAAATTATCACATTTATTATCATATAATATCACCTCATGAATAATAAATTAATTATGTATTCAATAATTCAACCTACATGCAATTATGTTACTTACATGATAAACATCTATTTTATCTTCACATTATACTTCTAACATGTTTACATGTTCATTAAATTAATTTACTAACACATTGTTAGACTTAAACATTTTAAAAAAATCTCATTCTGAATATTCTGGAGAGTGGCGCTGTGGCGCCACTGTTACACTGGTTCTCGGTGCGATGGCGTTGAGGCGTGGTCTTTGGCGCTGCGGTACGGTGGCGCTACGACGTGAGTCTCAAGGCCTAGAGTCGGCCACCATGACGCTTGAGCTCCATTTCGATTACTGCAATTCATAAAATTGCGTAACATGGCCAAGGAACTCAAATAAAATTATTACTACTCGAATTTAATCATACCCACATTATATAATCCATGTATAATCATAACCCAACATTTATATATTGACATTAACCAATTTAAACACTTAATAACAGATTTAAAGCATGTGAATTTCACTGATTTTGATTTTAAAACATGAAAATTGTCACTACGGATTCGTTATAACACCGAATCCGTTCATTTAAACTTTGGTCTCTTCGTATCAACATGCATAACAACATACAAGTGATAAATTTATAGATAATATACGATCAATACATAAAATATCACGTATAAGGCCATAAGGCCAAAACCCATACTCTGTAATTTTGTAAAAATCATATACGACATGTTTTCATGAATTTGATGATATGGTTTACATAATATATATAATTAAACAGGATTTGATATGTCATAACACACATACAACCCATAATCATTACTCCTAACCTAATTACAGAGGTTAAACCAAAAACTTTAAAAGCCATTTTCATGAAAACTAAAATACGTAAAGTAGAAATTGGGAAGGAGGAGATTACCCTCAGTATAATTTAGAAGAGGTGATCAATGATGATCCTTTCACAACAACTTGTTGATTACACACTTACAAATTTCTCTCAAGCTTCTCAATTTTCTCTCTATAAGTTTTCTATTCTCTCTGGCTTGTTTTCTAGACTTAGGCAATAATGAAGAATGAAAAGAAGAATACGTATTATAAGAATTCAACAGACGCGCATAATGGTCAGTTACTCCAGTAGTGGGTAAATGCATCCAACTACCCATAGAGCCTTGTTTGGCTAGATTAATAGATTTCAAAAATCATTTAATTTAATAAAGCTTTATCATATAGTTTAATTCATGTCACACCCACTTGCACAATAATTCATATATCTTATTTAATATAAATAAAATATAATAACTTCTCGTAAATTCACATAGTCATATATTTAATTTTTCTCATTAATTAATAATGTCAAATTATTAACTCTCTAATTAATAATTAATTTAATTAAAATAACACCATGCTTAATTAAATATTTCATTTAATTCAATAAGCTCAATTAATTACATACTTGAATAATAATTATTATCCACATTAATTTAATAAATGCAACACATATAATTAAATTAATCTACCACAATTGCATCAAATAATTATTTAATCCAATAATTAAATCATCAAAAAATATTTATTTAATTCAATAAATATTAAAATTAAATTTCAAAAATCTCGTTCGTCACACCTTGTTTGGCAAAACTAATTAAAATAATGACTTAATCATTCTTAAGCTTTGTTTGGCAAAATAAGATTAAAACAAGAATTTCAAAAGCTCTAAGGCTTTGTTTGGTAAAACCAAATTTAAAACTCTTTTAATTTATGTTAATAACTCATTTATCATATAGTTTATTGTCACAATTTATTTAAACAAATTCTAATATTCAATTTAATTAAATCTAATAATAATTTATAAAATCAATTTACCACATAAACCAATACAACAAAATTATAATTTTCCTTATAATTATAATTTTATTTAATAAATTAATACATCACTTTAATTACAAAATTAAATTAAAATAACATTATAATAATTCATTTAGTCATTATAAACTCTCTAATTTAATTATTAATTTAAATTAGAATATTATCTCATAATAATTAATTCAAATCGAATCAAACAAATATTTATTCAACAATAAATACATCAATTAAAATATTTATTTTATCCAATAAATATTTTAAATTACAATTAAAATTCTGGATTGTTACATTTCCTCACCCTGTTTCTTTTCAAATACTTTGTCTTCACCTTTTTTATCATCTTTATTCACTGAATTTTTTGCATTTTTTCCCTCAAGGTGTTTTCCACTCCTCAAAGTGATTGCTTGACACTGTTCATGATTCACCTTTGGATTATTTTCTGTGTCACTAGGTAGAGTCCCTTGAGACCTCTTATTAAGTGTTAAAACAAGTTTTTCCATCTAATTTTCTAAGTTCTTGATGGCCACTGCTTGTGATTTCATTCCCGCCTCGTTACCAGATATGTACTTCAACAATAACTCCTCTAAATATTTCTTTTTCTCTTGCTGTGGAGCTGCTTGTTGATGCTGATTTTGAAACCCCGAGGGATAAGATGGTCGTGGAGCCTACTGATTTTGATTATTAGCCCACGAAAAATTAGATGATTTCTATTCCCCGAATTGTAGGCATTCTGATACATATTATGTGGAATCTTGTTATAGCTGCCCACAAACTGCACTGCTGCTGGGTTAATGGCATATTGTTCTGTAGGATGTTCCCCCGCACACAATTTGCAAACGTAAGCAACCTGCTGTGTTTGTGCACCTATAAGAGCATCCATCTTCTTCGATAAAGCTAATATTTGTGCCACTAATGTTGTTACCCCATCTACCTCTGACATCCCAGCTACCTTAGGATGTGTCATTCTCGCTGTGGGCCACTGGTAGTTGTTAGCCGCCATCGTTTCTATCAGATCATACGCTTCCTCATAACTCTTAGCCATGAATGCTCCACCCGAAGCTGCATCAATATTGGTCCTGAGATTACCATTCCACCCATTGTATAACGTGTTCATCTACAACCATTTAGGTAGTCCATGACGTGGGCATTTGTTGAGTAGTTCCTTGTACCTTTCCCATGCCTCATACAATGATTTCCCATGCAGCTGCTCAAACATTATCATCTCGTTTCTCATCTTCACAGATTTTGCTGGTGGGAAAAACTTGGCCAAGAACTTCTGAGCAAGGTCGTCCCATGTAGTAATCGATCTTAGCGGTAGAGAGTGTAACCAACTTTTCACTTTGTCCCGCAGTGTGAATGAAAACAAGTGAAGTCTGACTGCATCATCCGACACCCCATTGTATCTAAAGGTGTCACAGATTTCCAGAAAACTAACTAAATGCTCATTTGGATCGTCGTTGGCAAATTCCCCAAAACTGCACCGAGTTCTGTATGGTCCCATGCTTGATCTCAAAATTATTTGCAGCTATTGCAGGCCTGGTAATACTCGACAGAAGCTCAGTCACCCTGGGAGTAACATAATCCCTTAGCGCTTCCAGATCCTCTGTAGCCATTGTTTCTTCCTTATCAAAGTTCTCCCTGTTGTCCCTAATCCACTTATTGAGCCTTTGAAACCTTTTCTCGATACCGTCCTCGAAAGGAAGCAAGTCTGGCTTCTTAGACCTAGTTTGAATGTACTAAGTCAGAGAACCTGAAACAAGAAAGAACAAAAAAACAGAAAAATTTGTTTAAGTAAAACTGAACTAATTAAACTGATATTGAAAAATACAAAAATCACAACTAATCCCCGACAACGGCGCAAAAAACTTGTTGGTCGAAATCTATATACGCTCTACACGCAAGTGCACGTGGTCAACAAGTAATATAATGATGAGAAAAGCATCGTTCCTACAGAGACTAGTATGAAATTAAATCTAACAATTACTAGTTTTATATTAATCCAATTTTATTAAACTATTCAAATTAATGATTAAAAATTATAAAAACTAAGAAACTAAAAATCCAAATCAATCAACACACTAAGTAACCGTAAATTTCAAGCAAATAATGAAGAATTAGGCTTATAACTTCACTTTAACTCTCACTCCGATTATCGCACCCTATTCAAGTTCAATTTACTATCTCAATTTATTAATTAAGAACACTAAAGTAGAATTAGCCATCTCTCGATGCACTAACACCGTATTAACTTAAATCCACAAATTTGATAGAATTAAGCCAAACACCCTAATTAACTAATTCACTATATCTCTATGTGAATTAAAATCAAAGAAGGTTTAAATCTCAAGTTCTTTACACAATTACATGCGATGTTAGGTATATCTCTATCCTAAACATTCATCAAGATTCCATTAAAATACATAATTCAAGAACACACGCTAAAGTGATTAAGTCTAGATTCATACATCATCTCTCGAATCCATATAAATCCACACAGAATTGGAGATCAAGCAATTTATAAATTAAAGTGCAAATCATAATAGATAAACTGAATTGATAGTTTATTAAACTGAAATCAACGCATAACAATCATTGTTAACCAATAAATATCCATTGCAAGCCTAATTAAGAATTTAGTTCATCCTCAACAAATTAAAAACTGAAATAAGTAGAGAATTCATCATCCCAATTACAAAATTTGAATTAAAGCAATAGAATAGTTACAAAACCACCCTTGTTCGCCTTCAATTCTGTAATCTTCGTGATCCCGACCTTCCTTGCTTTCCTCCAATGATCTCATCTGAAAATTAGGCCTCAAAGTTGAATTAATTGATTGCTGTAATTAATCTCTGTTGTTATGTATTGTCCTAGCATAAATCATGTATAACACTGATAACATGACGCCCAACATAATCCCAATCCATGCCAAATTGTTCCATTCACGCGGTTGCAGAAGTCTAATCGAAACAAACCACTCTCTCTCTCTCCACTACCCACCTTTGCCGAGGATTTTTATCTTGAGGTTTTCGTGGGTGCTTCGTTAGGACCTTATACCCCCGCCCCGGCGAGGGGTACTTCTGCAGCTCTAATTTTTGCTCATCTTGTGCCACTTTCTCGCCATAACGCCACCAGTATGCCACGAATGCTATGTAATGCAACCTAAACATAAAAAAGAAATAAAAACAAATTGAGACAAATAGACAGGATTAGCACGATTTAAGTCCAAATCACAAGCTGATTCGTAGGTATAAAATCCACTCATCAATAACAAATTTTGTTATTACAGCCAACCATTTTAAGATCAAATCAGGCACGATTCATACGATCCAGAACTCGGTACAGTTTGGAGGAGCACCGAATGATGACCATAACGATCACATTATCAGCTTGTTGGAAATTTGCGATACATTCTGATTTAATGGGGTGTCGAAAGATGAAGTAAGGCTAAGGCTATTTTCTTTCACGTTGAAAGATAAAACTAAGAGTTGGTTGCATTCATTACCACCAGGGTCAATAAAACCATGGAATGATTTGGTGCAAAAGTTTCTCGCTAAGTTCTTCCCACTAGCAAAAATGGCAAGAATGAGAGACAAAATCTTATCATTTAGGCAATTTGATTCTGAATCTTTATATGAGGCTTGGGAGATATACAAGTATCTACTGTGAAAATGTCCATATCATGGGTTACCACTATGGCTGCAAGTGCAAACCTTCCACAACAGTCTTAACAGTCAAATAAGGACAAGTATCGATGCCGCTGCAGGTGGAGCTTTGAACGCAAAAAGTTGTGAAGAGGGGTATGAATTATTGGAAAACATGGCGGCTAATAACTATTAGTGGCCCACCAGCAGATTAACTCAACCAAAAGTGGCAAGGGTATTTGAATTGGATGCCGCAACAGCTTTATCAGCTCAGGTATCAGCACATATTTTAGCATTAACAAAGAAGATTGATGCTCTAAGGTGCAGAATATTCCGAAAATAGAAGTGGTATACGAATTATGTGCAGGGGCTTATCCATCGAAACAATGTGATATTAACACCAAATCAGTGTAGTTTATCGAGAATTCAAGTAGGCAACCGTATGGGGTGAATTCGAATAGCTACAATCCAAGGTGGAAAAATCACCTAAATTTCTCGTGGAATAATAATTAGAATCAGCACCAAGCTCAACCACAAGTTCCACGACAAACAGCACAACCGGGATTCCAACCAAAGCAACAACAACAACTTCTACAATAAGAAAAGAAACAAGAACTTGAGGAGTTATTGTTAAAGTTCATCAAGGATAATGAGGCATGGAAGAACACACATGATGTGACTTTACGAAATATAGAGAATCAGATCGGGCAGTTAGCTACAGCTATGAACACTCATCCTCAAGGATCATTACCAAGTAACACAGAAACGAACCCAAGAGATGGAAAAGAACATTGTAGGGCGATTACTTTGAGAAGTGGGAAATATTTAGAGGATTCATCTAAAAAAAGTTCAACTAAGTATCTACTTAACGACGAGAGCATTGGTGAGCAGTCAGTACACAACAAGGTGGATATGGGTAAAGCAGCAGAGAAGAAGAAATAGGATGAAAAAGCAAAAATAAAAAAAAAACCCAACTCATATGTGGCACCGGTTCCATACCCAAGTAGACTCCACAAGGCTAAGGAGACCAAAAAGTTTTCAAAATTTCTGGAGGTATTCAAGAAATTGCACATTCATATTCCCTTTGCCGAAGCTATAGAACAAATGCCACGTTATGCAAATTTCATGAAGGAGATATTATCGAGGAAAAAAAGGTTGGAAGATTTTGAGATGATTGCCTTTATTGAGGAGTGTAGTGCGATTCTGCAAAAAAAGTTACCACCAAAACTCAAGGACCTAGGTAGCTTTACCATACCTTGTACAATTGGGACTAAGTTTTTCAGAAAAGCACTGTGCAACTTTGGGGATAATATTAATTTAATGCCATTATCCATCTACTGTCATTTAGGTCTACCGGAAGTAAAGCCTACCAATGTAACTCTCCAGCTAGCAAATCAGTCTCTAATACACCCACGCGGGATAGTGGAGAACATATTGGTTAAAGTTGACAAATTCATCTTTCCTGCCGACTTTATAGTACTTGACTTTGAGGAGGACAAAGAAATCCCACTTATACTTGGGTGTCCATTTTTAGCTACAGGAAGAACATTGATTGATGTGTAAAAGGGGGAACTCACGATGAGGGTACAAGATCAAGAGGTCACCTTTAATGTGTTCAAGGCAATGTAGTTTCCAAAAGAGGCCGAAGAGTGTTTTAGAGTCAATTGGGTTGAATCCGCGTTAAAGGAATTTTCTGAGATTGATTTACATGGTGATCCACTTGAGACAGCTTTAGTTAGTTCACAAGCAGCAGATTTCCCATCTTTGCTAAAATATTTGAACATATTGAATGCATAGCCTTCCTTTATGCCATATGTAAAACGATTTAAGGAATTGGATAGATCTGAGAAATTAAATTCACGGCTAAAGACATCCATTGAAGAACCTCCAGTATTAGAGTTGAAATAATTACCGCGTCACCTCAATTATGCCTATTTAGGAGAATCTTCTACTCTGCCAGTTATCATCTCAGCATTACTCATAAAAGCCCAAGAGGAGAAGTTATTGAGAGTGCTTCGCGAGTTTAAAACTGCGATTGGGTGGACGATAGCCGACATTAAGGGAATCAGTCCCTCATTTTGTAAACAAATTTTTGTTGGAAGAAGAAGCTAGACCAATCGTGGAACAGCAGTGCAGATTAAATCAAATTATAAAAATCATTAAATGGTTAGACGCTGGAATCATCTATCCAATATCGGACAGTTTGTGGGTTAGCCCAGTGCAGTGCGTTCCAAAGAAAGGAGGGATGACAGTCGTGGCAAATGAGAATAACGATCTAATTCCAACAAGGACAGTGACCGGATGGCGGGTGTGCATGGATTTCAGAAAATTAAATAAAGCAACTCGCAAAGACCACTTCGCTTTACCATTTATCGATCAAATGCTTAATAGATTAGCCGAACATCAATTCTACTGCTTGTTGGATGGGTATGCTGGCTATAAACAGATTGTCATAGCACCTGAAGATCATGAAATGAGTACTTTTACGTGCCCTTACGGAACGTTTTCATTTCGAAGGATGTCATTTGGGTTATGCAATGCACCAGCTACGTTCCAACACTACATGATGGCTATATTTTCAAATATGATGGAGAAAAACGTAGAGGTATTTATGGACAATTTATTGGTATTTGGGGACACCTTTGATCTTTGCTTGGCCAGTCTAACGTTAGTACTTCAGAGGTGTATGGACACTAATTTAATTCTTAATTGGGAAAAATGTCACTTCATGGTATGAGAAGGGATCATATTAGGCCACTGGGTTTCAACAGAGGGCTTAGAGGTTGTTCGAGCGAAAATTGAGACAATTGAGCATTTACCTCCTCCAACTTCTGTAAAAGGGATTCGCAGTTTCTTAGGCCATGTAGGGTTCTACCGATGTTTTATCAAGGACTTCTCCAAGATCACTATACTGTTGTGTGCTTTACTTGAGAAAGATGTTCCGTACAAATTTGATTCTAAGTGTCTCAAGGCGTTCGAGTTGTTGAAAAAGAAGCTGGTCAACGCACCGGTCATTGTTACACCAGATTGGACTCTTCCCTTTGAACTAATGTGCGTCGCTAGCGACTACACAGTGGGAGCAGTGTTGGACCAAAGAAAGGACAAAGTATTCCATGCAATTTATTATGCAAGAAAAATGTTGAAAGATGCGTAAGTAAATTACATGACAACAAAGAAAGAGCTTCTTACTGTAGTCTTTTCATTCGAAAAGTTCCAAACTTATTTGATAGGTACAAAAGTAATCATATTCACGGATAACTCGGCCATTAAATATCTCATATCTAAAAAGGACGCCAAACCGTGGCTCATTCGTTGGGCCCCTCTACTATAAAAATTTGATATAGAGATTCGAGGTAGATAAGGGACTGAAAACCAAGTTTTCGATCACCTGTCACGATTGGAGAATGAACAACAATTGGGAATAGATAAGACCATGATCAACAAATCTTTTCCGGATGAGCAGTTATTTTTGGTGGCAACAGAAATCCCTTGGTACGCGGATTATGTGAATTACATTATAAGCGGGATTTTGCCCTATGGTCTTAGTTTTCAGCAATAGAAGAGTTTCTTTGTCTGAGTTTAAGAACTACATGTGGGATGAACCTTTCCTATTCAAACAATGTTCTGATTAAATGATTCAGAGATGTGTGACTGAAACAGAAATATAAAGAATTCTTCAACATTGTCATTCTTCCTTGTATGGTGGACACTTTGGAGGAGATAGAAAAGCCGCAAAGGAACTCTAATCAGGCTTCTTTTGGTCAACGTTGTTCAAAGATTCTCATGAATTCATCAAAAGATGCGACAGGTGCCAACGAGTGGGGAATATAACGAGTCGCCACGAGATGCCACTAAATATAATGTTGGAAGTAGAATTATTTGATGTATGGGGCATCGACTTCATGGGGTCGTTTATATCTTTTAATAACAAATATATCTTAGTTGCGGTGGATTATGTTTCCAAGTGGGTTGAGGCAGTGGCTCTACCTACTAATGATGCCAAGATGGTTTTGAACTTCCTTCGGAAAAACATTTTTACAAGATTTGGGACTCCAAGAGCTATCATCAGTGACGAAGGTACACATTTTTGTAATAAATTTTTTCGGTTCTATTGGCTAAATATGGAGTTAGACACAAGGTTGCCACGACCTACCACCATCAAACGAATGGGCAAGAGAAAGTATCCAATCGGGAAGTAAAAAAGATTTTGGAAAAGATTGTTAATCCAACACGAAAAGATTGGGCGAGAAAGCTCGATGAAGCATTGTGGACGTATCTCATAGCTTACAAAACCCCAACCAACATGTCTCCCTATCGGCTGGTGTTCTACAAAGCTTGTTACTTACCTGTCAAATTGGAACACAAGGCTTATTGGGTGATAAAGAAGCTAAATCTGGATCTTGAAGCCGCCGATGAAAAGAGACTCCTACAATTAAATGAATTGGACGAATTCCGAGTGCAAGCATATGAGAACGCCAAGCTCTACAATGAAAAGACCAAAAGATGGCACGATAAACAAATTGTCCAACAATCCTGTGAGTCGGGTAAAACAATTTAACTTTTTAACTTAAGGCTTAAACTATTTTTGGGCAAGCTAAAGTCAAGGTGGTCTGGTCCATTCACAATCACTAAGGTTTTCCAATATGGAGCAATTAAAGTTTAGGATGCCGATAGCCAACAAAAATTCAAGGTTAATGGATAGAGACTAAAGAACTATTTGCATAGAGGAATATACCGACAAAATATCTCGATCACCCTTAAGGAGCAAGACTGATGAGCCAAACAACAAAGTCGGGCTGACAACGTTAAACCAAGTGCTTCTTAGGAGGCAACCCAATTTCTAACATCTTATCTCTTTCCCTTTTTCATTAAATTTTATTCAATACTAGAGCCTAGGCAGTCATTTTTATATATGATTTGTATGTTAATGAGTTAGTTGTCATTATAATGTAGGTATCAAGGAAAGAACACGGAAGAAACAAGTAAATCATCAGAATGGCATTGGCCGCGTTATTAATATAGTCATTCCGGCGTAGGGCGTGCTACCATTCCTTAGTAACTGCCTACATAGCGCGGGGGCACCAGGAATAAAGGAACATGGGCGCGCTACTATTCATTAGTCATCACATATACCGCGGTAGCAGGCGCGCCGAAAACAAGGACTGTAGGCGCGACCGCGCTGATTGGCTTTCTTAGTTTTTACAATAAGGGCTTCGCGACTTTTAACTTCCCATCAAACCCAACCTCTCGATCTCTTATCCGAATCCAACTCAAAATCCATTTCACCCTTTCTCCCACCTAATATAAATCAAAATCCTAAGCCTTCATACACCACTTTATCCCTAATACACCACTCCCAATCCATTCCAAACTCTATTTCCCACATCCACCCCAAACTCTTACTACCAATATCTATCCACTCCATTTAAATTCTACCAAATTCAACCCACGTTGAACAACTTTGTTAGCAAAGATCAGGATTCCAAGCGACAAGCACCAAAAACATACTAATTGAAATTCAAATAGAGCACATGAGGTAACTCAACTGAACTACTGTGCATTCAAGCCCTATATTTTGTTTAATTCATAGTATACTTTGTTTTATTAGGATACCTCGGGTTACTAGTGACCTAAGGACTGCATTGAAGTGTTATACTATTGGGGATATTTACTTGTTCATATGAAGTAAGTTTGGGGGGGAAATAGTGCCACCCACCAATTGTTTGATATATTGCCTTAACCAAGTTAGGCTTTCTATTCCCCAATACACACCATGTATTCTAACAAACAACAACGAGCTTCAACCTCTAGTGCTCGGTCACAATTCGATGGATCCAAATTTATGAGTGAGGCTGTGGAGACACGATTCAAAACAATAATCGACAAAAAGACTCTTGTATTAGAAAGGGGTCTGAAACCAGATGCCAACCTGGATGGAGATATGGCACTCGTGATTATTGAGCGAAGCTGGTTCTAACTGGTTGAGCAGCCGGAGTCTGCAGTGATCAACATCGTCAAGGAATTTTACGCCAACGCCATTGAGCACGTTGGTCATGTGGTAATGGTGAGGCACATGTCAGTCTCATTTCATGCATCTGCAATCAATGACCATTTTGGGTTGGAGACACCTTCTGATGCATAATACAAGGATCTCTTACCGGACTTAGATGAGCTAATTGTACGGTTGTGCAAGCCAGGAATGCAGTTGGTAACTAGAGCAGACACTGATGAGAAGATCAGCTTCCCACACTCTTCCTTAAGTTGTTATGGCAAGGTCTTGTACTCATTTATATGTGACAGGTTGATGCTCACATGCCATCAGAATGATGTGACTAAGAAGAAGGCTAAATTATTATACGGCATTGTACACCACCACTTCCGGGCGAGCAACGAGATTGTTTTCTATAAAGTGGATGTGGGTATGTGCATTCAGAAGTCTATTAAAAGGTTGCTAAGGGGTGGTAACATGGGTGGCCTTCTACATGGATTTCTTATCACCGATTTGTGACGTAAAGCCGGGGTGCAATGGCATTCATCCGAACAAATTTAGCACCCAATGGCAATCATTGACCACGCAATAATTAAAAAATTTAAAGCATAGGATGTGGCACAATCACATTTGAGAGGAGAATGGTACATCATGATACGACCCCCATCCGCGTCAGTCGCTGATGAACCAATGTGCGAAAGGACTGCGTGATGAGTGGGTTTTATACCTACAAACCAGATACCTATTTAGACTTAAATAGTGCTTAATCTGTCTATTTTAGTATCATTTTATGTGTTTGTGCTTATTTTGTTTGCAGGTTTCATTATATGTTAGCTAAGGTTTGATGGTGGGAATATGGCAGGAATCGGCATGGAAAAGAAAGGAAAATCGTAGAGATCATGAAGATAGTACCCAGCACAAGTAAGGCTTTATAAAAAAGGAAACACCCGTCGGGGTGGGGGTACGCGGATAGAAAGGAAGAGTTTTATTGCAATTCTACTGCTATTGTGGCGTGGACTTAATGACTTTGTCTTCGACTGGGATTTAACAAAGGATGTTTTTAGCTGCGATTTTAGATTCAAAAGCTATTCTATTCTGACAATTAATCATACAATCATCAATTTTAATTTTGAAACCCTAATTTGTGAAGATTCTTGGAGGAGCAGAGCAAAGGAGCAAGGATCACAAAATTTGCAGAATTGAGTGAGGAGAAAGGTGGTTCTATACTATTCGTGTTCTTTTAATTCAGTTTCTGTAATTGGGATGATGTTTTCTTTAATCTATTCAGTGTTTAATTCATTAATTATGAACTAATTAACTTGTTAAGCTTACAATGGATCTTTAAGTGAAACGATGATTATCATTCTTTAATGTCGATTCAATGAAGTTATTTTCAGTTCATCTATTATGATTTGTGCATAACTTCTTAATTGCTTGGTCACCAATTCTTAGTGGACTTGTATGGATTCGAGAGATGAGATATGAGTTTAGACTTAGTCATAATAACATGTGTTTATGATTTCTGCGTTTTGATGGAATTCATGTTGTATGTTTAGGATAGAGATATACCTAGCATCACACGTAATTATGTAAGAACTTGGGATTTCAACCTTCTTTAATTGTAATTCACATAGAGATATGGTGAATTAGTTAATTAGGGTGTTTGGCTTAATTCTATCAATTATGGATTTAAGTTGATATGGTGTTAGTGCATTGAGAGATGACTAATTCTACTTTATTGTTCTTGATTAATGAATTGGAATAGTTAATTGGATTGAAAAGAAGCGTGATAATCTGAGTGAAGCATAAAGTGAAGTTGTAGGCTTAATTCTCCAATATCTAATTAAAATTTGCGGTAATTAGTTGCGTTGATTTGTTTTGATTTTTGTTTTTTAGTTTTTCATTATTTTAAATCATTAATTCGGTTAGTTTAATAAAATTCTCGGTCAAAAAAACCAGATTTGCTTCCTTACGAGGATGACATCGAAAGAAGGTTTTAAAGGCTTAGTAAGTGGATTAAGGAAACTAGAGAGAATTTTGATAAAAAAGAAAGTGTAGTTGTAGAGGATCAAAAAACACTTAAGGATTATGCTACTCCCAGGGTTATTGAAATTCATTCAAGCACTACCAGGCCTGCGATAGCTACAAACCATTTTGAGATCAAGCTTGGGACGATTCAAATGATACAGAATTCAGTACAGTTTGGGGGATTGGCTAATGATGACCCAAATGAGCACCTTGTGAGCTTTTTAGAGATTTACGATACCTTCAAGTATAATGGGGTATCTGATGATGCAGTTAGACTACGTTTGTTTCTGTTCACACTACGGGACAAGGTGAAGAGTTGGTTACATTCACTACAGCCAGGGTCAATCACTACTTGGGATGACCTAGCTCAGAAGTTTTTAGCTAAATTTTTCCCACCAGTGAAAACTGCTAAGATGAGGAATGAGATTACAACTTTCAAACAGCTGCATGGGGAGTCTCTGTATGAAGCTTGGGAAAGGTATAAGGAATTGATAAGTTAGTATCCCCATCACAGATTACTCAAGTGGTTGCAGATGAACACCTTCTACAATGGGCTGAATGGAAATCTTCGTACTAGTATTGATGCAACGTCTGGGGGACCTTTTATGACTAAAAGGTTCGAGGAAGCGTATGACTTAATTGAGATAATGGTGGCTAACAACTATCAGTGGCCCACAATAAAAATGACACAGCCTAAGGCAACTGGGGTGTTAGAGGTAGATGGAGTAACAACTTTAGCGGCTCAAATTTCTACGTTATCAAAGAAGGTGAATTCCCTCACGGGTGCACAGGTTCAGCAGGTGGTGTATGTTTGTGAATTATGTGTGGGAGAACATTAGACAGAGTAATGTGTCATCAATCTAGCCGCAGTTCAGTTTGTAGGTAGCTGTAACACAATACCTCTGAATCCATACCAAAATACCTACAACCCGTGGGCAAGGAGCCATCCAAACATTTCGTGGAGTAACAACCAAAATTAGAAAGCTCAAAGACAATCCTATCCCCTTGGTTTCCAAAATCAGCATCAACAGTCAGCTCCGCAACATGAGAAAAAGTCAGATTTGGAAGAGTTGTTGAAATACATATCCGGTAATGAGGCATCTTTGAAAACACAAGCGGCGACGATTAAGAACTTGGAAAATCAGATGGAACAACTTGCATTGGCATTGAATAATAGGCCTCAAGAGACTTTACCAAGTGACATGGAGAAGAATCTAAGGGGAAATCATGAACAATGTTAAGCAATCACGTTACGAAGTGGAAACATCTTGAGGGGTAAAGTACAAAAAATTTGCCAAAGAAAGATGTGAAAGAAAGTGAAGCAAACTTGGTTAAAGAGAAAAAGGGTGAAGACATGCAAGTGGACAAAAATCAGGTAGATTTTGAGCCAGTTGTCTATCCTCCACCACCGTTTCAGTAGAGAGTTCAAAAATAAAAATTGGATAAATAGTTCTCAAAGTTTTTGGAAATCTTCAAGAAGTTAAAGATTAATATTCCATTCGCGGAAGCCTTATAACAGATGCCGAGCTATGCAAAGTTTATGAGGGGTATTTTGTCGAGGAAGAAGAAGTTAGAAGATTATGAGACTTTTGCATTAACAGAGGAATGTAGTGTGGTATTACATTCCTTGCACAATTGGGAACATGGCCTTCAACAAATGTTTGTGTGATTTGGGTTCGAGTATGAATCTCATGCCATTATCTGTGTATACTCAGTTGAGTTTGCCGGAACTGAAACCTACAAATATCTCACTACAGTTGGTGGATAGATCAGTTACTTATCCGAGAGGGATTGTTAAGATATTCTAGTAAAGGTGGATAAGTTTATCTTCCCAGCGGATTTCATAATCCTGGATTATGAAGAAGATAAAAACATCAATTATCATAGGGAGGTTATTCTTGGCTATTGGAAGGACTGATGTTCAGAAAGGGGAATTAACGATGAGAGTACAAGACCAAGAGGTGAAGTTTAATGTGTTCAAATCCATGAAATTCCCTACAGATGAGGAAGAGTGTTTCAGAATGGATATGATTGAAAAGATGGTTAATGAAGATTTGAGTAGAGGTTTGAACATGGATCCGTTGGAAAACATTTTGATGGGGGATGCCGACTTGGATGATCCAGAATTTATGGACTATTTGCATATGTTGAATGCATTGCCTAGAGTGAGTTGATTCAAGGTGCCATTCGAGCCACTACATACAGAAGAGAAAGCATAAGCACAAATGAAACCCTCACTTGAAGAGCGACCCACTCTTGAGCTAAAACCTCTTCTTAAACACCTCAGGTATGCATTTTTTGGTAATTCTAATACTTTACATGTTATTATTGAATCTGCGCTTAACGAATTGAAGGAAAGTAAGTTGTTGAGGGTTCTACGAGAGTATAAGTCTGCAATAGGATGGACAATTGCTGACATCAAGGGAATAAGCCCTTCATTCTGTATGCACAAGATACTTGTAAGACCCCAACTTTTATGAATAAAGATTAATTTTTCTCGATTTTTTTTTTAATATTATGGTGTGGATTTGATATAATGTTATAGTTGTGGCTAATATTTATTAATTTCGCAAAGTAAGCAAGTTGTCATAAAATATTCAATTGGTCGGGAAATATTCATTTTAACAAGGAATATTCGTACGATGACACATTCATTGGTGGACCCCACAATGAAATTATTGTCAGAGTTAGAAAACGACAGAAATATCTTTTTATAAAAATAACGACGAAAGTTTTACCGTTAACTGTTGAAATACCCGGTGATAAAAGTACAGTAATACGCGTGGTTGCATAGTAGCACACAGTATTTGATGCTTACGTGAGAAGTCACTCAGTTATACTCAATTATTGCTACAGTAATTGATGCATAGTATCTCATATTATTGATTCTATTATTGTCACAGTATCATCTGCACAATATTTATATTATTAAATTAATAATTAAGATGACAAATGTATTCATATTATTATTTGCATTATTGACAATGTCTAGAAAGTTCTGTCGAGAAAAGGGGTTTAGTCACCTAATTGCACACCAATAGGGAGAAATCCTTATCGAAAAGCCTCCTCTTTCCTGGGAATAATCTAGTTGTTAATATTGCGAGTAATATTATTGATGAATAAATGTTGTTAAAAATATTGAGGGGGTTTTTATGAAGTATTTGTTGTAAGTTTGACGTATTATTTGGACCCCCACTTACTCATTTTTTAAAATTATCGGTAGGAGGTTATAAAGTATGTGTGTATGTGTGTATATATATATATATATATACAATTAGTGTGTGTGTGTGTGCCTTTGCCGTAAGGCAAATGTTATATATATTATAAATTTTGTCTTTTTATGAAAAATAGAATATATTATATTTTATTATGCATAGTATTTGCATAGTAAAATTATATGATTTCAGAAAATCATACATGAACTTACTGTGTAGTCCGTGATTTTTTCCTTTACTGTGCATCCAAATAGTATCATTCCATTCTCCTATAAATAGGATGCTTAGTTTAGAATTTAAAATCACACCAGAATCAGAGAATTCTTCTTCTATAATATTGAGCGTATTTCTTTCGAGTTTTAGGCAGCTTTGAGTGTAGAAAACAATACAAATTTTCTTCAAGAATATCCCCGCCCTACCAGTTAGAAGTACTTTGTTTTTAAGGTAAGGGGTATTATTTATTTCATATTCGTTTACAATATAATTTTTCGTATTCATAAGAAATTTTATTTTCGTTCAATATTCGCAAGTAATCTTCGTTCAATATTCGTAAGGAATATTATTTTTGTTCAACAGTATTAAGGGATATTATTTTTGTTCAATATTCGTAAGAAATAATATTTTCTTCCATACTTTGTAGTATGTAAGTAATATTATTTCGTCTCATATTCTGAATTCTACACTCATTCTATTAAGTATTGCTTTTATACTCCTTGAAATTAGTAGAATATTGTGACGCCCCCAAAATAGGTATACATCACCCATCTTGAGTCGCCAAATACATGGTACAAAATTCAAATACAACTTAATTATACAACAGTCGTGTAAAAATACGACTAAACATATGGTGTGAGTTTGAATACAAATATTGTCATCTAGAGAGTATACAAACTCAATGGGGTCCTCATTACAATTATTTTCACACTATTTCACAGAATAATGAGGACTACTAATACTATCATCTGGACCATCACTCCGTTCCCCGACTCGTTCCAGCTATATTCTCATTTCCTGAAGAGACTAGTAAAAGGAAGGGTGAGCTCAACTAGCCCAGTAAGAGATATTATGACTAAGATAATGCAGAATAATTTATCATTAGCCTTCAACAGTGTTAAATTGATAAAATATAATAAATATCAAGTTTAACTGCAGCGGAACAAGAAATCCATTAGAAGAGTTAAGTAGTGAATGAAATCTACTATCTTCTATGATTTAAAAGGTTTTCATGACTTTTATCACGACCATAATTATTCATGCACTACGGGCCAAGAATATTTGTGTATTCATTAATGGTCATGATCATGCCAACAACTGTGCATCAATGCACTGCGGGCCAATATGGACTTTTACCATATCATTTGTAACATTACGGTCATGATTACACCGAATAATCCCTGGTCATAATCATACCAAGTCAATCTATGCACTACAGGTCACAGATGACTTTCACATAATATAAACATGAGGATGATGACAATGATATAAGAATTCAATAAAACAAGTTCAATAATTAATTTATCCATGAATCAATAACGTCCAAATTGTAAACATGATACTGCTTTATAGAGTAAAATTCAAGAATGCTCAGAAGAATATTTCCATGAAAAGATACTTGATGAAGCGCAAATATCAAGGATATTCCATTAATTTCATAGAGTATAGAAGTCAAAACTTTAACCAACTGAGTATAACAACGAATGGAATAACAAAAAAAATCACCATGCATGCGGTACTTCGCATAGACAGGTTATTTCAACAGATTAATAAGTAACGGAACCAGGTCAGGCGAAATTTGCACCGACATGATGTTCCAACATAATAATAAAGATTTTAACCAGTCCCACAGAACGCATGCATGTGATATATTCCAACGAGAATAATAATAATAAAGATTTTAACCGTGTCCAGCGTAAAACGCATGCATGTGATATTCCAATAGAATAATAATAAAGATTTTAACCAGTCCCACAGAACGCATGCATGTGATATTCCAAATGTAATAATAATAAAGACGGAATATTAGAAGAACGTCACCAAGTATAGGGTAGTCCATGATAATCGGTTATTCCAAAGAGAATAATAAAGAATGGAATAACAGAAGTTCTCTTCATGAATACAAAAGAAATAACACCCCTTACCGTAAAAGAAACTGGATATAAGAGTAGGGAAGTAGCAGAATACTTTTCTATAGTTTCTCTATAATTTCTCTCTCTAAAGCTTCAGTGAATTCGTAAGAAATTATGAAAGAATGAGCTTCTATTTATAGAAGAATGGACTGCATAGTAACTAATCCATGAACGGTCCAGATTGATATGTTTTTAAACGGACAGTCCAGATTGATTTAATAAAATATTCTAATAAAATAAAACTTTAAATATATATATATATATATATATATATATATATATATATATATATATATACATGCTAGTGATAATTCACGAAGTCACACCCCCGTGAGTATCCTCCCTGCCAACCTTTTCAAATCAATGCATATATATATATAGAAACATTACTTTAGTACCTTATATATATAATAATACTAATAATAACTCCCTCTCACAATCGACACCCCCAATAATTCACCAACCGTATATATATATATATAAAGACTTATATATATATATATATATATATATATATATATAATGAATAATTTTCTCACTTTGTTATTTTAAAAATGAGTAAGTGGGGGTCCAAATAATATGCCAATATTTATAACAAATATTATAGCAATAATTGAACAAAACTGAGTGACTTCTTACGTAAGCATCAATAATCAATACCGTGTGCTACTATGCAACCACGCCAGACATCAGATTTTTTTAACACCGGTGTTTCAACATTTAACGGTAAAACATCCACCGTTATTTTCATAATTTTTTTTTTATCATTTTCTCAATCCGATAATAATTACATTGCTGGGGTCCACTAATGATTGTGCCGCCGCATTTAATATTCCCTCGTTAAAACGAATATTTCCCACCAAACGCAATATTATATAACAACTTCATGTACTTTGCAAAATTTATAAATATTACCCACAACTATAACATTATATCAATTTCATTCGATAATATTTAAAAATGATATTTATAGAACATTCATTTTTATTTCTAAAAGTTGGGGTCTTACAATCTCCCCTTCTTATGAAATTTTGCCCTCGAAATTAGGGTACATACCTGGTATGACGAAGAGGTGAGGATACCTTAATTTCATTTCAGATTCTAACTCCCACGTCATTTCCTCAACATCGTGGTTTCTCCACAAAACTTTGACTTGAGGTATAACCTTGGAGCGTAGAATATGTTCCTTCTTATCCAAGATTTGAACAGGAACCTCTTCATACGTCAAATCTTCCGCTAATTCGTCCGGTTCTAACTCAATAATGTGGTTCGGGTCTTTCACATATTTACGTAATATGGATATGTGAAAAATGTTATGAACACGAGACATACTTGGCAGTAAAGTTTAGTCTATAGGCCACGCCCTACTCGATCGAGGATTAAAATGGGCCGATGAATCGAGGATTGAGTTTTCCTCTCTTTTCAAATCTCGTAACTCCTTTCCATGGAGCAACACGTAATAACACATGATCTCCAATATCAAATTCTACGCCCTTTCGATGAAGATCAAGATAACTCTTTTGTCGATCTTGTGAGGTTTTTATACGTTGTCGGATCGTTTGAATCTTTTTTGTAGTCATACGCATCAACTCCGGTCCCAACAACGTTGCTTCACCCACCTCATCCCAAAGATAATCGAGAATGACACTTTCTTCCATACAACGCTCAAATGGAGCCATGCCAATACTTGCTTGATAATAATGTTGTTGTAGGAAAACTCCACCAATGGTAAGAACTTGTCCCAACTTCCCTTGAAATCAAGGACACGGAGTCTTAATAAATCTCCAAGAGTTTGAATAGTCCTCTCCGACTGTCCGTCCGTCTGAGGATGATATGCCGAGCTAAATCGTAAGTCTGTGCCCATAGCTTTTTGCAAACTAACCCAAAATCTTGAAGTGAATCTTGGGTCTCGATCAGACACTATGGATACTGGCATACCATGAAATCTCACAACCTCATTTATGTATATACGAGCAAGACGTTCAAGTGTATAAGTTTCTCGTATAGGTATAAAGTGAGCAGACTTGGTCAATCTATCAACAATGACCTAAATTGCATCTATGCCTTCAGAAACCTTGGGAAGACCAGTAACAAAATCCATGGTAATATGTTCCCACTTCCATTCTAGAATTTCAAGTGGTTGCAAAGGACCTTTTGGTACTTGATGCTCCGCTTTAACTCGTTGATAAGTTAGACACCTTGAGATAAACATCGCTATCTCTCTTTCATATTGCTCCACCAAAATTTATGATTTAATATCATGATACATTTTGGTACTCCTGTGATGGATTGCAAATAGTGTGTTGTGCGCCCCATCATGATTTTATACTTTAAATCGTAGTCATTAGGAACACAAATTCCGAGTTGACTCAAGTATTCCTTCTTCATCGATTCTTGCTTCCTAAGATAGCACCTTCTTGCACTTTTTTCCTCATACGCATCGCCCTGTGTCCAGTAGCTTGAGCGCCTTTTTAACTTTATCGATTAAAGTCGGTTCTACTCAGATATTCGCCATCATCACATGGGTCCCTCGAGTCTTTAACCTATCTCCATCCTTTGCAAGTCACACGAATGGACCTTTATACTGACAATATCGCACTGTGATTTGTATATGATCTTCTACTCAATGCGCCGCCTACCACGCTCGCTTTTTCGTGATGGTATTGATGGTATGATCATAATCTTTCAACAATTCAAGCTAACGTCGTTTTCGCATGTTGAGTTCCTTTTGAGTGAAGAAATATTTGAGGCTTTTATGATCCGTAAAGATCTCTACTTTCTCCCCATACAAGTAATGCCTCCAAATTTTAAGTGCAAAGACAACAACTGCCAACTCTAGATCATGAGTAGGGTAATTCCTTTCATATTCTTTGAGTTATCGCGAGGCATAGGCTATGACTTTCCCGTGTTGCATGAGAACACATCCCAACCCTTTTCCCAAAGCATCACTGTAGATGAAAAATCTCTCCGATCTAGATGGTATTGTCAGAACAGGTGCTGAAATGAGTCTCCTCTTGAGTTCTTAAAAACTCTTCTCACATTCTTCGCTCCAACCGAACTTTGTATCTTTCCGAGTCAGCTGAGTTAATGGAGTAGCTATTCAAGAAAATCCTTCCACGAATCTCCGATAATAACCAGCTAAGTCGAGAAAGCTACGATTTCCATCAACGATTTAGGTTGCTCCCAGCTTTGAATTGCTTCAATCTTTGCCGGGTCAACAGATATTCCATTACTTGATACTACGTGCCCAAGGAATGCTACTTCCTCAAGCCAAAACTCATATTTCTTCAACTTGGCATAAAGCTTATATTCACGAAGCTTTTGGAGTGTCAGCCTCAAATGTTGTTCATGATCTTCACAGCTTTTGGAATAAATAAGGATGTCATCAATAAAGACGACCACAAAGTGATCCAAATATTCCTTGAATACTCGGTTCATCATATCCATGAAGGCAGCAGGAGCATTAGTCAATCCAAAGGACATGACTAGGAATTCATAATGCCCGTACCGAGTTCGGAAAGCCGTCTTTGGAATGTCATATGTTCTAATCTTCAATTGGTGATATCAGGAACGAAGATCAATCTTTAAAAAGAATTTGGCTCCTTGCAACTGGTCAAACAGGTCATCAATACGTGGCAATGGGTACCTATTTTTGATGGTGACATGATTCAACTCCCGATAATCAATACAAAGTCGCATACTCCCATCTTTCTTCTTCACGAACAGAACAGGAGCACCCCAAGGAGAAATACTAGGACGAATAAAGCCAATGTCTAGCAATTCTTGCAGTTGGGTCTTTAACTCCTAAAGTTGAATAGGAGCCATTCAATATGGGGCTTTGGAAATGGGTTTTGTAACGGGTTCAAGGTCGATACAAAATTTAATTTCGTGCTCTGGGGGTAGGCCAGGAAGTTCTTCAGGGAATACGTCAGGAAATTCATTAACAATAGAAATATTATTCAAAACTGACGTATTTTTGTTTAGATCCGTGACATGAGCTAAGAAAGCTTGACATCCGTTTTTCAATAAACGAATAGCTTTATGGCTTGAAATGACATTGATTGATTTTAATGGTTTGGTCGCTTGAATTCGCATAATAGGTTGATTAGGAATATGAAAGCTAACAACCTTACGAAAATAATCAATTTTAGCATGATGAGTAGTTAACCAATCAATCCCTAGAATCACATCAAATGCAAGTGTTTTCAATGAAATAAGATCGACAGGTAATGTGAGGGTACCGATTTAAACCAAACAAGACTTATAAATAGTGGATGTAATGATGGTTTCTCCCAACGGAGTTTCCACAGATAAGTCAAAGTCTAATTTCTCCGGAGTCAAATTTAATCGTTGAGCGCAATTAGGAGAAATAAAAGAATGGGTAGAACCGGTATCAAATAAAGTATAGACTTCGCTAGAGTTTATGATAAGCTTACCCGTGATGACCTCATTCGGGTTCCTTGCTTTCTGGAGGTCACAACAAACGCCTCCTCAGCACTACCGGCTTTGACTTTTCTCGGGACAGCCTTTGGTGCCTCCATCCTAGTTGAACTTGTCTTTGGTGAACGACAAAATCGGGCTAAGTGACCTTCTCTTCTATAATTATAACATGCTTTGACGACATCGCTAGCTTTGATCGATGTGTCCCACCCTCCGCATTTGAAGCATATGATAGGTGGTCGCTCTCCTTCCTTAACAATGGGTGCCAGGTGCTTGACGTATTTCCATCATTGTTGAATCTCCTCTTCTTGAAATGTCCATTCTTATTATTTTGTCCCTGATTACCACCGAAGTGGTTACCATTTCTGGCCTGTTGATTCCCTCCACACTTGTTGTCACCGCTTCGATGACTGCTCTCACTGGTATTATCATTTTGTCGGCTGTTCTCTTTCGATTGCGTTGAGTCATTATGGTGCTTTACTAACTGAGCCCTATTTACAACATCTGAATACAAACACAGTTTATGAGAAATAAGATGTTGACGTATCTCTGTGTTTCAAACTCTCAAAAAACATTCGCGTCATCCGCTTCTTCATTATCCACCAAGTGGGATGCAAACCGAAAACTCAAAGAGATTTAGCCTCATACTTATTACACTACCATATTATTTTGCTCCAAATTGATAAACTCCACCTCCTTCATGTGACGAATACTTTCGGAAAGTATTTGTCGTTGAATGTCTTGGAACTTCTCCCAAGACATCTTCAAGGCAAAGTTTGAGTACGCTTTTACCGATTCCCACCAAAGAATCCGCCTCTCTTCGCAACATAAAGGCGGCAAAGGGAACCTTTTGCTTCCTGAGCATCCCAAGACATCAAATATCTTGGTGATCTGCTTTATCCATGCTTCCGCCATAAGTGGTTTTGGCTCTCCAATAAACTCTGGTGGTCTCAGCTCCTTGAATTGTTTAGCGGTGACCGTCTGAGAGTTTCCAGTATTTCTACCTACATTTTGGACAAGAACCGCTCTCGCCTGCTGTTGTATGAATTGCATAAAGCCTCTGAATAATCCATCATTCATCATTTGGTCAGTGTTGTTGTTTGCATGAGGATTGTCACCTTCTTGATGCACCTTATCCTGATAATTGATATGTGGTGAATCAACGGTCGCCTGTGTTCCATTGCTATTCTCAACATTCTCAGATGTCATTTTCAGATACTGCCACAAAAAAAAATATTAATTGACATGTAACATATTATCCCTATATTTTGACCGACCAGTTAAATACCAAAAAAAAAACTTAGGTAGGTCATACTAGCGAAGGAATTCCCTGTCTCTCCCCTCCTAGTTCTATTCTCACATCTTAGCTAGGGATCATATCCCTAAGCTTTGATACCAACTGTGACGCCCCCAAAATAGGTATACATCACCCATCTTGAGTCGCCAAATACTTGGTACAAAATTCAAATATAATTTAATTATACAACAGTCGTGTAAAAATATGACTAAACATATGCTGTGAGTTTGAATATAAATATTGTCATCTAGAGAGTATACAAACTTAATGGGGTCCTCATTACAATTATTGTCACGCTATTTCACAGAATAGTGAGGACTACTAATACTATCATCTGGACCATCACTCCGTTCCCCGACTCGTTCTAGCTATATTCTCATTTCCTGAAGAGACCAGTAAAAGGAAGGGCGATCTCAACTAGCCCAGTTAAAGATATTATGACTAAGATAATGCAGAATAATTTATCATTAGCCTTCAACAGTGTTAAATTGATAAAATATAATAAATATCAAGTTTAACTGCAGCGGATCAAGCAATCCATTAGAAGAGTCAAGTAGAGAATGTAATCTACTATCTTCTATGATTTAAAAGGTTTTTCATGACTTTTATCACTGGGACTCAGTTTAATAAATAATCCACATCATCGAATCACCCCTGCACTACAGCCAAGGATATTCTTTAGTATCACGACCACAATTATTCATGCACTACGGGCCAAGAATATTTGTGTATTCATTAATGGTCATGATCATGCCAACAATCGTCCCATCAATGCAATCATGCGGCCAATAAGGACTTTTACCACATCATTTGTAACATTACGGTCATGATTACACCGAATAATCCCTGGTCATAATCATACCAAGTCCATCTATGCACTACAGGCCACAGATGACTTTCACATAATATAAACATGAGGATGATGACAATGATATCAGAATTCAATAAAACAAGTTCAAGAATTAATTTATCCATGAATCAATAATGTCCAAATTGTCAACATGATACTGCTTTGTAGAGTAAAATTCAAGAATGCTCAGAAGAATATTTCCATGAAAAGATACTAGATTAAGCGCAAATATCAAGGATATTCCACTAATTTCATGGAGTATAGAAGTCAAAACTTTAACCAACTGAGTATAACAACGAATGGAATAACAAAATAAATCACCATGCATGCGGTACTTCGCATAGACATGTTATTCCAACAGATTAATAAGTAACTGGAACCAAAGTTAATGTAATAATAATAAATTTGCACCGGTCCCAAGATGTTCCAATGTAATAATAAAGATTTTAACCAGTCCCACAGAAAACGCATGTATGTGATATTCCAAATGTAATAATAATAAAGACGGAATATTAGAAGAACGTCACCAAGTATAGGGTAGTCCACAGATAATTGGTTATTCCAATGAGAATAATAAAGAATGGAATAACAGAAGTTCTCTTCATGAATACAAAAGAAATAACACCCCTTACAGTAAAAGAAACTGGATATAAGAGTAGGAAAGTAGCAAGATACTTTTATATAGTTTCTCTATAATTTCTCTCTCTAAAGCTTCAGTGAATTCGTAAGAAATTATGAAGGAATGAGCTTCTATTTATAGAAGAATGGACTGCATAGTAACTAATCCATGAACGGTCCCGATTGATATGTTTTAATAAAACAGACGGTCCAATTGATTTAATAAAATATTCTAATAAAACAAAACTTTAAATAAATATATAAATATATATATATATATATATATATATAATACTAATAATAACTCCCTCCCACAATCATATACATATATATAATAATTCTCAATAATATATATATATATATATATATATATATATATATATATATATATATAAGACTTATATATATATATATAATGAATAATTTTCTCTGGTTATTTTAAAAATGAGTAAGTGGAGTCCAAATAATACGCCATTATTTACAACAAATATTATAACAATAATTGAACAAAATTGAGGGACTTCTTACGTAAGCATCAATAATCAATACTGTGTGCTACTATGCAACCACGCGTATTACTGTACTTTTAACACCGGGTGTTTCAACAGTTAACGGTAAAACTTCCGCCGTTATTTTCATAAAAAGATATTTTTATCGTTTTCTCAATCCGACAATAATTTTGTTGTGGGGTCCACCAATGATTGTGTCGTCATACGAATACTCCCTGTTAAAATGAATATTCCCCGACCAAACGAATATTATATAACAACTTGCGTACTTTGTAAAATTTATAAATATTATCCACAACTATAACATTATATCAATTTCATTCCATAATATTTAAAAATGATATTTATAGAACATTTATTTTTATTTCTAAAAGTTGGGGTCTTACAAATATCCTTGAAATTTGCGCTTCATCTAGTATCGTTTCACAATGGTATTTTTCTGAACATTCTTGTTAAAGTTTAATTTTTTTATGCCAGAGTACTATTCATGTGACGCCCCCAAAATAGGTATACATCACCCATTCTGAGTCGCTGAATACATGGTACAAAATTAAAATACAAACTTAATTTTTACAACTGTCGTGTAAAATACGACAAAACATAGCTGAGTTTTTACACGAATATTGTCTCATAGACAATATCCAAACTCAAATTAAATCCTCATTACATTTATTATCACACTAAATAGTGAGGACTACTAAAATAACCATCTCGTACCATCACTCTATTCCCCGACTAGTCCCGACTACGTTCTCATTTCCTGAAGAGAATAATGAAAGCAAAAGGGTGAGCTCAAATAGCCTAGTAAGAAATATTATGACTAAGATAATGCAAAATAAATTATCATTAGCCTTCAATAATATTAAACTGATAAAATATAATAAACATCAAGTTTAACTACAGCGGAACAAGCAATCCATTAGAAGAGTCCAGTAGAGCATCATCTATCTTCTATGATTTAAAAAGTTTATCATCAATTTTATCGCTGAGACTCAGCTTAATAAATAATCCATATCATCGAATCATCCCTGCGCTACGGGCCAAAGATATTCATTAGTATCACGTCCACAAATTATCTATGCACTACATGCTAAGGATATTCCTATAATCACCAATAGTCATGATCATGCCAACAACTGTCCATCAATACACTACAGGCCAATGAGGACTTTTACCACATCATTTGTAACATTACGGTCATGATTATATCGAATAATCACTGGTCATAATCATACCAATCAACAGTCCATCTATGCACTATGGGCCAAAGATGACTTTCATCATAATATAAGCATGATGATGATGACAATTATATAAGAATTCAATTAAATGAAAGCAAATGATAGAATTTTAAAGATTTATAATTTAATTTATCCAGAATTCAATAATATCCAAATTATCAATATGATACTGCTTTGTGGAGTAAAATTAAAAAATAATATTGTATCAAAAATGATTTGGACCGAAAAGAAATCAATTTTTATCATAAATAGTACCCCGGGTGAATAGTACCCAAGTGAATAGTACTCCATCATAAAAAAGTTAAAACTTATCAAGAATGTTCAGAATAATATCTCCATGAAAAAAATACTGGATGAAGCGCAAATTTCAAGGATATTATACTAATTTCATGGAGTATAGAAGCCAAAACTTAACAAAATGAGTGTAGAATTTGAAATCTGAAACGAAATAATATTACTTACATACTATAGAGTATGGAAGAAAATATTATTTCTTACGTGTATTGAACAAAAATAATATCACTTACCTTAAAAAGAGATTACTTCTGACTGGTAGAGTAGGGATATTCTTGAAGAAAACTTTCATTGTTTTCTACACTCAGAGCTTCCTAAAACTCGAAAGAAATACACTCAATATTATAGAAGAAGAATTCTATAATTCTGGTGTGATTTTCAATTCTAAACTAAGCATCCTATTTATAAGAGAATGAAAAGGATACTATTTGAATTTAGAAATCATAGACTGCACAGTAGCGCAATAATGTTTGGCTGAATTTTTTTATAATTTATTATGCAAACACTATACAAACACTATGTATAATAAAATATAATATATTCTATTTTTCATAAAAAAAACAAAACTTATTATAATATATATATATATATATATATATATATATATACACACACACACACACCCACCATCACACCATCCCTTTTTTCCCTTACAATCCCGTGACATCTGAATACAAACATGTCACTTTCATCCTACATGTAGGCCCCACCCCACATGTCACTTTCACACATATATTATATATATATATATATATACTGAATAATTGTATACCGATTATTTTGAAAAAGGGGTAAATGGGGGTCCAAATAATAAGTAAAATTTACAATAAATACTTCATAAAAATCCCCTCAATATTTTAATAATACTTATTCATCATTATTATAACTCGCAATATTAATAACCAGATCATTCTCAGAAAAGAGGGGGCTTTTCGATAAGGATATCTCCCTATTAGCGTGCAATTAGGTGACCAAACCCTTTTCCTCGACAAAACTTTCTAGACATTGTTAGTTATGCAGATAATAATACGAATAACTTGTCATCTCAATTATTAATTTAATAATATCAAATATTAACAATAATTGAATCAAATAACGTGAGATACTATGCAACAATTATTGTAGCAATAATTGAATATAACTGAGTGACTTCTCACGTAAGCATCAATAATCAATACCGTGTGCTACTATGCAACCACGCGTATTACTGTACTTTTAATACCGGGTAGTTCAATAGTTAACGGTAAAACTTTCGCCGTTATTTTTGTAAAAAGATATTTATGTCGTTTTCTAACTCCGACAATAATTCTATTTTGGAGTCCACCAATGATTATGCCGTCGTATGAATATTTCCTATTAAAACGAATATTCCCTGACCAATCGAATATTTATAACAACTTGCATACTTTGCAAAATTTATAAATATTACCCACAACTATAACATTATATCAAATCCACACCATAATATTCAAAAATATATTTCGAGAAAAATTAATCTTTATTTATGAAAGTTGGGGTCTTACAACCAACCCTTTCTTCTTCATAGATCCTTATTTCCGGAATAGCACCTTCTTGCACTTTCTTCTTTATACGCATCAGCTCCAGGTTCGTAGTTTGAGCAGTTTTAACTTTATCGATTAAAGTCAGTTCTACTCATATATTTGCCATCATCACGTGGGTCCCTGGAGTCTTCACTCTATCTCCGTCCTTTGTAAGTCATACAAAATGGGTCTTTGCGTTGACAATATCGCACTCGTACCCGCATATGATCTTCTACTCAATGCGTCAGCTACAACATTCGTTTTTCCAGGATGGTATTGAATGGTATGATCATAATCTTTTAACAGCTCGAGCCAACGTCGTTGTCGCATTATGAGTTCCTTTTGGGTGAAAAATATTTGAGGCTTTTATGATCTGTAAAGATCTCCACTTTCTCCCTATACAGGTAATGCCTCCAAATCTTAAGTGCAAAAACGACTGCTGCCAACTCTAGATCATGAGCAGGATAATTCCTCTCATATTCTTTGAGTTATCGTGAGGCATAGGCTATGACTTTCCCATGTTGCATGAGAACACATCCTAACCCTCTGCCTGAAGCATCGCTATAGATGACAAATCCCTCCAAACTAGATGGTATTGTCAGAACAGGTGCTGAAATGAGTCTCCTCTTGAGTTCTTGAAAACTTTTCTCGCATTCCTTGCTCCAACTGAATTTTGTATCTTTTTGAGTCAGCTGAGTTAATGGAGTAGCGATTCGAGAAAATCCTTCCACAAATCTCTGATAATAACCAGCTAAGCCCAGAAAGCTATGTACTTCAGTCACTAACTTAGGTTGCTCCTAGCTTTGAATTGCTTCAATCTTAGCTGGGTCAACAGATATTCCATGATTTGATATCACGTGCCCAAGGAATGCTACTTCCTCAAGCCAGAACTCGCATTTCTTTAACTTGGCATAAAGCTTGTTTTCATGAAGCTTTTGGAGTATCAGCCTCAAGTGTTGCTCGTGATCTTCACGGCTTTTGGAGTAAATGAGGATGTCATCAATAAAGATGACCACAAAGTTATCCAAATATTCCTTGAATACTCGGTTCATCATATCCATGAAGGCAGCAGGAGCATTAGTCAATCCAAAAGACATGACTAGGAATTTGTAATGCCCGTACCGAGTTCTGAAAGAAGTCTTTGGAATATCATCAGTTCTAATATTTAACTGATGATATCCGGAACAAAGATCGATCTTTGAAAATATTTTGCTCATTGCAACTGGTCAAACGGGTCATCAATGTGTGGCAATAGGTACCTATTTTTGATGGTGACATGATTCAACTCCCGATAGTCAATACAAAGTCGCATACTTCCATCTTTCTTCTTCACGAATAGAACATGAGCACCCTAAGGAGACATACTAGGTCGAATGAAACCGATGTCTAACAATTCATGTAGTTGGGTTTTTAACTCCGGAAGTTCAATAGGAGCCATTCGATATGGGGCTTTAGAAATAGGTTTTGTACCAGGTTCAAGGTCAATACCAAATTCGATTTCACACTCTAGGGGTACGCCAGGAAGTTCTTCAAGGAATAAGTTAGGAAATTTATTAACAATAAGAATATCATTCAAATCTAACGTATTTTTGTTTAAATCTGTGACATGAGCTAAGAAAGCTTGACATCCATTTTTCAATAAACGAATAACTTTATGGCTTGATATGATAGTGATTGACTTTAGTGGTTTGATTGCTTAAATTTGTATAATAGGTTGGTTAGGAATATGAAAGATAACAACCTTACAAAAATAATCAATTTTTGCATGATGAGTGGTTAACCAATTGATCCCTGAAATCACATCAAATCCAAGTATTTTCAAAGAAATAAGATCGACAGGTAACGTGCGTTTACCGATTTAAATCAAAAAAGACTTATAAACAGTGGATGTAATGAAGGTTTCTCCTAACGGAGTTTCAACACATAAGTCAAAGTCAAATTTTTCTGGAGTTAAATTCAAACATTGAGCGCAAGTAGGAGAAATAAAAGAATGGGTAGAACCGGTATCAAATAAGGTATAGAACTCGTTAGAGTTTATGATTAGCTTACCCGTGATAACCTCGTTTGGATTCCTCGCTTTTTGGGAGATCACGACAAACGCTCTCCCTTGAACTACCGGCTTTGACTTCTCTGGGATAGCCTTTGGTGCCTTCATCTCAGCTGGATTTAACTTCACTGCACGACAAAATTAGGCTGCGTATTTTGGACTGCTGCGTATAATTTGGACTGATGTGTCCCTCCCCTCCACATTTGTAGCATACGATCGGTGATTGTTCTCCTTCTTTAACAATAGATGCTAGTGCTGACGTCTTTCCATCATTATTGAATCTCCTCTTCTTGAAATTTCCATTGTTATTGTCTTAGCCATGATTACCATCGAAGTGGTTACCATTTCTGGCATGTTGACTTCCTCCACGTTTGTTGTCATCGCTTCAATGACAGCTACCACTGGTGTTATCATTTTTCCGGCTGCTCTCTCTTGGTTGGGTTTACTCATTATCGTGCTCTAATAACTGAGCCCTATTTACAACATCTGAATACAAACACAGTTTGTACGAAATGAGGTATTAACGTATTTCAGGTTTCAAACCTCGCAGAAATATTCACGTTATTCTCTCCTCATTATCAACCAAGTGGGATGCAGACCGGGACAACTCGGCAAACTTAGCTTCGTACTGTGACACGATCATACTGTTTTGCTCCAGCTTGATAAACTCTACCTCCTTCATGTGATGAATACTTTCGGGAAAGTACTTGCCATTGAACAGTTCTTGGAACTTCTCCCAAGACATCTTTAGTGCGGCAGGTTGAGTACGCTTTACAGATCCCCACCATTAATCTTCCTCTCCTCACAACATAAAGGTGGCAAAGGGAACCTTTTGCTCCTCGAAGCATGCCAAGACATCAAATATCTTGGTGATCTGCTTTATCCACGTCTTTGCCTTAAGTGGTTCTGGTTTTCCCAAAATATTTGGTGGTCCCAGCTCCTTGAACTGCTTAGCGGTGACTGTCCGAGAGTTTCCAGTGTTTCAACATGCATTTTGAACATGAGTCTCTCTTGCCTGATGTTGCACGAATTGCAAAAAGCTCCTAAACATTATGTCATTCGCCATTTGGTCGGTGTAGACACTCGAAATTTCATTTTCCTATTACTAACTATGCAAGAGGATAAAAGCATTTTTTTCACACTCTAGAGATATCCCTGGAGGACCAGAACATTAGTTATAACCCCGGAGATAACCCCGAAATATCCAGTTTCTAACCCTGGAGACAACTTTGGGAAATCAGTTTTCAACCCCAGAGATAACCCTGGGAAAGTAAATTCCAACCCCGGAGATAGCCCTGGGAGATAAAGTTCAAAGCTTGGAGATAACCCCAGGATGTCAAGCCAACCTCAGAGATAACCCTGAGGATAGTCAAAGTCAACATCAGGTCAACCTTAGAGATAACCCTGAGAAAAGACTGCTATAACTAAGCGAAAACCGGAGATAACCCCGGGAGGTGCAAAATGGTCATTTTACCAACTTAACTTCAACTCAGATCAAATACAATCATTTCAACTCAAATTTCTTCAATAGAAATCCCACAAGAACCATATCTTAACTTTCAAGCGCAAACTACGCAAAATAGCTCAACGGACTGCCCCAAAAATGCCATTTCGGTCATGAACACATCTTTCTGGAATCGGAAAAGGGAAAATTATATGTCATTGCGTAGCTCTCAAAAAGATCTTTCCAGAATTATGGCACGCGTTGCCTGAGTGCACGTACTTCAAGACAGCGAGACCCACATTGCCCGGGGCACCCTGGGTAGCCGCAGGTAGACCCGCGGCTATTGCAGGTACACCTGCGGCTTCCCCCTCTATAAATAGAGGGCTTGGGGTGGCCATTTTGTAAGAGAAAAAGGTGAGGAAGCCCTGTCCAATTTTCTCTGTACACACTATAAATTGAGTGTTTTCTCATTTCAAACACTTGTGAGCTTATATTTGGCTACTTTTTACCAGTGGAAACCGAGTGTTCATCCATTTAAAGCTATTGAAGTCTTCTTTGGCAGTCCACTATAAGCCTTCTTACACTACTTAAAGCCTTTTCTTCACTTCTTGCACACACTATTATTCACGTTGAGAGTCGCATGTGTGTGTATGCCCGGGCTGTCGGTCCGTGGTTTTTATTGCTTATATATATATATATATATATGTAAATACTTATATATATATATATATATATATATATATATATATCGAGTTACTTGATTATACTGAATATAATATTAGAGGCGTTTATTGCTTTTCATATATATATATATATATATATATATATATATATATATATAAGTTGTAAATATATATATATATATATATATATATATGTGTGTGTGTACATCTTTCATACAAACTGCTACATCATGTGAGCCTAGGAATCATGTATTCACAGATTCAGTCACCTGATATAGATTCGATTCCCGTGATGGACATTTTCGGCCTTGTCCAGCTTGTAAATTATTCATGGTGTCTGAATTTTCTTAGACGAGCACAAGGAGTTCGACACTGCTTTTTATCTTATTTTCTCGAAGATGCTTCGCTTCTCAAAAATAAAAGCAATTAAGCTGAACACATAATAAAAATGGAAGTATCAAAGGCCTCAATTACTATTGAGCATAAGGGTTTGAAAAACATCTTTTACAAAACATCATTGCTATATCTTGTTAAAACTGAACTTTTATACAAAATTCAAACCCTTTTTATATAGGTGAAAACGAAGCATAACACTACTTCTAGATAATCGCACATTGATCTACACACACACATTCAGATAATGGTTTAAATTGAAAAGTGGTGGTCACCGTGGTAACACGGATGTCGGGGGGTGCTTAACACCTTCCCTTCGCATAAGCAAGCCCCCGGACCCTAACGAATCTCGGTTTCACAGACTAGTCAAATAGTGTCACATCACTAGGTCATTGTGCAAACCTTTTATGGGTTGAGTTGGCACAACCATTAAAAAAATACCAACTGGCGACTCTTACAGTCCAATCGTCGACATATACATGTCGGACCTTTTCACAACTTGTTTTTTCAAACAAATCTCACCTAACATGAGAACACCAAAAGACAAGAACAAAAAAGGGACAAAATAAAAATCCCGACGTCGACGGGCAGCGACTCTGCTGGGGAACATCCAGTAAGAGGGCTTAAGCCACTATTACAAACTTTTCAAAATAGTTGTCTGTTTGTGTGTATATGTTGCATTTACATTTGAATGAATGTGTACGAATGCATTTACTTATTGCATTTAGTGCTTCGCACCATGTCTTCTTGTGATATTAGTGCTTCGCACATGTCATCATTTCCATACGGTGAGACACGTTGTATATGAATGTATGTTGTGTGGTTCCTCAACCAGGAGGCTATCCTATCGGTGTTTGATTACTGGACTGGTAGGGAGACTAATTCCAACGAGGCTCAGGAAAGGTACCACCCAAATTCGCTCCAGTTGAAAGGCCGAAATAACTTCCCGTCAAGTAAATTGCGATGATTTGGAAACCTTCATGCCAAAAAGCCGCGAGAGTAATCTAAGATAGGTCAGCCTCTGATAAACCAAACACAGAGGAAAGTCTCTTTATACTTTCACAATTTAATTACTTACAAATTATAATTACTTGTAATGTTATTTCTATGTCAATCTTAATGTAATGGAAAATATGAAGGAATATGTGTACATGCATTCCCTTTTATCAAACATGATATCTTGTCATACAGACAACTGACATCCGTTTTGCAGGATAATACTCCTAAAATGAACACATCACATAGCGTGTAACATTTCTTCATTTTCTAAGACTAAACTACATAAGTCTTTTTGTAGGGAAGCAATTGATCCCATTGCCCATTCAAAATCCAAAAAGGCATTAAGCCCACAGTCAGACATGGCTACAAGTGCCCCACCTGATCCTTCTCCTATCTCTCGAGAGGAGTTTGAAGGATTAAGGAACCAGATAGTAGAATTGGTTGTCTTTCTAAAAGAACAAAGTAAAAACACTCATGGCCAGACAATGCCTACTCAACCAGAGTCATTTACACCAAGGGGAAGTCAGGGTATTGGTAAAAAGATGGAAACCCAGATACCTAAACCTCATTCCAATAAAGGAACCAACAAAACCCCTGAAATCACAAAACTTAAGGATGATTGAGAAACTAGGGATATAAGAAAGAAAGTCCAACAAATGGAAGAAACCATCCGATTAATCAAAGGGGCTGGAAACTATGGAAGTGTCACCTATTCAGATCTCTGCATTTTCCCAGGGGCTCGATATCCTGACAAATTCAAAATACCTGAGTTTGAAAAGTATTATGGGGCAGGCGATCCCTATACGCACCTAAAAGTGTACATTGGCGAACTGGGGTCTTATGCTGAAGATGAAAGCCTCAGAATGCAGATTTTCCAAAAGAGTCTCACCGGAGAGGCTAAAGCCTGGTATGCCCAACTTGACAATGCTAAAATCCACAACTAGGAAGAATTGGCCCACGCCTTTCTAAATCAGTACGGTTTTCAGTCACAAATGGCACCGGATCGATACCAAGTGACTAAAGTCAAAAAGTATAGTACTAAATCTTTTCGAGAATATACCCAAAGGTGGTGACATCTAGTAGCTCAAGTCATTCCATCAATGATAGAAATTGAGATGGTAATGACGTTTATTGATATCCAGGAGGTTCCTTACTATGAGAGGATCCTAGCCGGCATAGGAAAGCCATTCTCGGAAATGATCAAACACGACGAAATGGCAGAGATGGGCCTGAAGGCAGGAAAGATTAAAGACTTCACTGCCTTGGAAGCAGTCGCCAAACATATACAGATTGGAAATTATGCAAGTGATCCCAAGGGGGTACCCGATAAAGGTAATGAAGATGTATCCCTTATTGTACAGGGGCAAGCTAGGAGACCAACCTACAGTCCCCCCATTTGGAAAAAGTAAGACAATCTGCCATTTCAACAACAAGCTGCATTCAACCAATGCTAAGACAGAAAAAGAATATATGAAAGAACGGAAAATTGGGTGTTCACTCCACTGGGCGATTCCCTTGAAAATGTATTGGTGATATTAATAGATCACAAGAAAATTAACGAACTGGCTCCACCTCTGGAACCAGGGAGCAAAAGATACAATCCGAGCCAAACATGTACTTACCACTCAGGGTGTCCAGGACACGATACACAAGATTGTTGGTCCTTAAAACATAAAATTCAAAATTTGATCGAAAGTGGAAATATTGTGGTCCAACAACCTGACTAACAAAATGTTAACACCAACCTTCTGTTGCATCATGATACGGAGGAGGTAAACATGATCGGGTCAGGAAGTGCTGAAATGTATCCAAATTATAAATATATACGAAGGCTAGAGGAATACCCCCAAAGGCACAAAACAAATGTCCTAGAGTGGAAAAACTCAGAGGAGGGTGTGACAGTAATGCAAAAATTAGAGACGATACAGAATCAAGTAAATTTATTAGCTAAGCTGATAGTGCGCCAACATCAGGATACAAGGCATTTTTTCACTCAACTATTAGAAAGCCAAGAGAAAAAAGAGGTCAACCATAATGCAAGCCCATATCTCTCTAGGATAAGCCAGCTAAATGAAGAAGATCAAAGAAGGCAGAAAGGAAAAGAAAATAGGATTGATAAAATTGATAGAAGATCTCGCCAACGGAAAAATCGCTCGGGGGAATGCGAATTCTCAAAGAAAAAAGATCAAACAACCTCCACCAGAGCCCAAAAATTCACCCCTTTGAGCAAATCAAATGAAGAAATGCTATACTTTCTAATAAGCGAAGGAAGGATTACTGAGTTGCTGCATCCTATAAACTCCAAGATAAAGAGATATGATTCCACCAAGATATGTCTCTACCATTCTAACTCACCTGGACATGCGACTGAGGAATGTTGGTCTTTGCGACATAAAATCTAGGATCTCATTGAAAATGGAAAGCTGAAGATAAAATCTCCCATGATCAGAAAAGGCAAAAAGTAAATAAAAAGTTTAAGCTGTCCACTCGAGACAGGCAGTTCAAAAGAGTTGAAGGCTATGAGCACGAATTCTGGTAGAACACAAGGTGGACCAATCATAATGCAGGGAATGACAAAGGAGACAAGAGAATCCCCAAAGGAGATTCCTCCGCCAACATCAAACATCATGTGGCCCAAAGATAGCAACCATGTTCATGATTTTATCATCTTGGATGATGAGGAGGAAATATTAATCCTTTCCAAGGAAGAAAAATCTAAAACAAAAGTTCCTTGCAAGAAATGCCACAACAGTTCGAGGAAGATTTCATAGTCAAATCCTCTCAAGCCCAAGAAAAAGGTGAAAGAATAGATGAAGGAAGAGATGGTGAGGTTGTCGGGGAAACCAACCCATCTAAGAATCAAGAGTTCATACCTTTTTGCGAGGGGTCCAATTCAAGCATCCCTGAGGAATGTATTGAATTAGGAAGCGATCAAGTCATGGCCATAAGTGAAAATCTTCAGAACCAAGAGGTAACCTCTATGCCTCGATGGCAACATAACCACTGACAACTGGACTATCAAGCCTCAGCTAGCCAATAAGATGTAGATCTAGAGGATAAAGTGGGGAGTTCCAGGAGATATTGGGACGATATCAATTTCTTCACAGTATGCCTTTTATTTTCCATGCATGCAAAAAAAAAAAAAAAAACAAAAAAAACAAAAAAATCAAAAAGTCAAAATCATGTCAGTCAGGTTTCAGCTCATCCAACCAGAACTACGAAAGACCTGATCTCCCCTCATCAATAGGAATACGTAGACAGCCATCTATGGTGCGGTCAAACTAAACAAAAACCCAAAAATCCAAGCAAACACTTCTCAAACCGTTTATCTTATCAAGCAGGAACTACGCATACCTGATCTCCCGCATATACAAGAGTACGGAGGCAGCTATCAATGGTGTGGTTGGACCCTCAAAAGAAATATCCAAACCCAAACATCAATCCCAAGACAACCATCAACATGGATGAAAAGGCCATCATCATAAGATGCAACTCGTCAGCAACTCATTGCTCCTGAGATGCGAGAAGACTTGATCTCTTTTAACCTCCAGCAATACATAGGCAACCGTCATGGCAGATTCTATCTTATACTTGACGACATGTTCCCCTGATCAAGAAAAAAAATCAAACTTTACAGATCAAATCAAACTTGGGTGAAGTTATCACCAACCAAGCTGAGATCTTTAGGGTCAATTTAGTGGAGTCTGAAGGCCTCTCGACATCAATCATTAAAGTTGTAACAACAACACAATGATATATAAAGCATGATCAACAACGAGGACCTTCAAAGAGTCGACATCCTCAATCATAAGTCTTCATCAAATCAGAAGAAAACTATCAAGGCCGATTGCGCGAACAAGTCAGGAATAATGATTGAGGGCATCAAAGCCCAAATCCACTACTTGTTCACCATCTAGTATAGAGGTAAAAACCTCTTGTGATCTTGACATCTTATCAGCCCATCTGTCAAAACAACTATTCTAGAAAACAAGCAAGTCTGGGCCAATTTCAAAATTGGCGACAAACCGATATGGGGTCCCTTACAACAAGATTAGGATAAATTTAGAAACAGCAATAACTCAACACTGGGGCATTTTTAACCATCCTAAAAAGAAAAATGCACCAATCAGCACCATCAGCATGGTCCATCATCATCAGAGCTTCCTTCACATCATCTCACTAGCGATTCGAGGGTTTCTCATATGAATACCTGGTAACAACATGCGAAAGGATTGGGGCATTTTTTGATTCAAGGAGAGGGAAGGAATTTAAGGCGAGATAAGCCTCTCATCAAAAGAAAGGGTAGAACTCCTAAAACAAATCATGGCGACATAAGCTTGCCACTACAAAAGAAGGGGAAAATTATCAAGAAAGTCCTTAACTCCAAAGCAGAATCCCAATGACAAATGATCTAGCAAATGAAATCCTCATCATCAAATGTATCAACTGGTGACGAGTACTCACAAGTCGAGGCCTCTACACCGAAGTTCAAATTTGGGCACCGAAAGAATGAGCAGCACCCTTCAGGGATGTCAGCAGCATTCGGGTCATCAGTTCAGCTGGGTTGTGAATCAAAACACTCAAGGAAATGGGGCACAAGAACCCAACAGTGAAAGGAAACTCCAAATCACCTCAAAAAGAGTGAGGTAAAATTCTACTCCAAACAATTTAAAATGTGCATGAACCTAGGATAATAGACTCCTAAGGACAAATCTAGATCATCACATTATGCATGATCTGCACATGTGCAAATACGCTATATCAACGTATATCTCTATCCATGTTTAGCATGTATCTTCAGTAGATTTAAAAATGCATGCAAGTTAAATGTCTATATTAGAGAAAAATTCCATCGTAGACATTAGTTGGTTATCATCGACCCAGCGTAACATCAGGCGAAGTCTGGTGAAACAAAACATTGAATATTACTTCAGCAAAGGTATCAGATGATCCGGTATTCTAAACCATTACCATCAATTCAGCGCAACATCAAAAAAGTTCAACGATGAAAGCTTTGTACACCACCGTTCAAGTGGGAATCAAAACAGTTTTGTGATGCCAGCATAGTCAACTACCAGCAGGTTAGGATCCTTTGTCAAACTGCCATCAAGGTAGGCACCATTATAAACTACCAGCGTATGCATTGAAAAGGTCCGGTGATTTTAGAACGTCACCTCCAATAGAGATGTAGAAAACATCTCAACTTATCTTCATTAAACAAGCATCGGCAACACTGACTAAAAGGCAAACTGTTAGAGTCAACACCAGCATAGGCATCAGCAATGATCGGTAAAGGTAAAGCGATGTGCAAAAACATTTTAACATTCATCATAACATTCATTACATTATGATTTGCGATTTGCAAAAATGAGATGTGCGAGTTGCGAAGTGTGATTAACCAAATGCGAAAAACGAAGTGCGAAGTGTGAAATGCGATGTTCGATTTGTGAACTACGATTTGCGAAAACATTTTAAGCATTCATCATAACATTCATTACATTGTAATTTGCATCATTAGAAATACTTTGTTATATTTCAAGTGTCTAGTAAACTTTTAAATGTCCATTCCATTGCATTGCATGAACATGATAAAGAGGGGCATCTGTAAACACTCGAAATTTTGTTTTCCTTTTACTAACTATGCAGGAGGACAAAAGCATTTTTTTTCACACTCCAGAGATAACCCTGGAGGACCACAACATTAGTTCTAACCTTGGAGATAACCCTAGGAGATCCAGTTTCCATCCCCGGAGACAACCTTGGGAAATTAGTTTTCAACCTTGGAGATAACCCTGGGAAAGTCAATTCCAAGCCCGGAGATAGCCTCGTGAGATCAAGTTCAAAGCCTGGAGATAACCCGAGGAGATCAATCCAACCTCAAAGATAACCCTGAGGGCAGTTAAAGTCAACATCAGGTCAACCTCAGAGATAACCCTTAGAAAAGACTATTACAATTGCATAAAAACTGGAGATAACCCCAAGAGGGGTAAAATGGTCATTTTATAACCTCAACTTTAACTCAGATCAAATACACTCATTTTAACTCAAATTTCTTCGAGCGTAAACTACGCAAAACAGCTCAACGGACTGCCTAATAAAAACCTGAAAATGTCATTTCGGTCATGAATCCATCTTTTCGGAATCAGAAAATGGTAAATTCTATGTCATTGAGTAGCTCTCGAAAAGAGTTTTCTAGAATGGTATGGCACGCTTCCATCGGACTCCCGGATTGAAAGTTATGAAGGTTCGAGTGAACAACGCGTTGTTTGAGTGCACGTACTTTGAGATGCTGGGACCCATATTGCCCGGGGCACCCCGGGCAGCCGCAGGTACACCTACGGCTCCCCCTCTATAAATAAAAGGCCTAGGGTGGTCATTTTATAAGAGAAAAAGGCGAGGAAGTCCTGTCCAATTTGCTCTGTACACACTATAAATTGAGTGCTTTCTCATTTCAAGCACTTGTGAGCTTATATTTGGCTAGTTTTTATCAGTGGCAACCGAGTGTTCATCCATTTAAAGCTATTGAAGTCTTCTTTGGCAATCCACTGTAAGCCTTCTTACATTACTTAAAGCTTTTTCTTCACTTCTTGCACACACTATTATTCACGTTGAGAGTCGCGGGTGTGTGTATGCTCGAGCCGTCGGTCTGTGGTTTTTATTTCTTTTATATATATATATATATATTATTGAGTTACCTCGATTGAGCCTTAATATAATATTCAGAGAGTTTATTGCTTTTCATATATAAATACTTATATTATATATATATATATATATATATATATATATATATATATATATATATATATATATATATATATCATGTCATCAAACTCGCTTTGATTGAGCCTGAATTTTACATCCGGAGGGTTTACTGCTTATATATATATAAATACTTATATATATATTGCTATCATCAAACTCTGTTTGATTGAGCCTGGATTTACATCCGGTGCGTTTACTGCTTATATATATATATATATATATATATATCCTCGAATTCGAATTAACAAACCGAGCCTGGATCAATATATATCCAGTGCATTTATCGCTTTTATATATATATTTACATTTCTATCAGGCCTGAAGTTTACTTCGTGGCCATTTACTGCTTTTATATATATATATATATATATATATACACACACACATTTCACATCCCTTTTGGAGTTTCTTTCGTGGCGGTTGATAAATCTCTATATATATATTTATTTGCTTATATATATATATATATATATATATATATATATATAGAAAAAATCAAGTGCATACTCATTATCTTACTCATCATGCTCTGCTCATCCCCTTTAGGCGGCGATTTGGGTTATACAATTGTAAATCATACTTTTAGCGACGCTTATATGTTGTCCGTCCGCTAAAAGTATGTATTTAAAGTTGTATAATGACCGAAACCGCCGCCAAAGGGGGGGTGAGCACGGTGAGTAAGTTAAGGGTATGCACTTGATCCTAAATATATATATATATATATATTTACAATGAAGTCCCGCCTAGAGTTTACTTCGTGGCGGTTGATTGTTCATATACATGTATATATGAACAAATGTTCATATTTACTCTAGGCGAGACTAAATGTAAATATATATTTATATATATATATATATATATATATATATATATATATAAATATATATATATATATATATATATGTGTATAACTGTTACAGCTTTCATACAAACTGCTACATCATGTGAGCCTAGGAATCATGTGATCACAGATTCAGTCTCCTGAATCTAGATTCAGTTGCCGTGATGGACATTTTTGGTTGTGACCAGCTTGTAAATTATTCACTGTGTCTGAATTTCATTAGACGGCTCTCATGCCCACAGGGAGTTCGACACTGCTTTTTATCTTATTTTCTCGAAGATGCTTCGCATCTCGAAAATAAAAGCAATCAAGCCGGACACATAATAAAAATGGAAGTATCAAAGGCCTCAATTATTATTGAGCATAAGGGTTTTAAAAATCTCTTTTACAAAACATCATTGCTATATCTTGTTAAAACTGAACTTTTATACAAAATTCAAACCCTTTGTATATAGGTGCAAACGAGGCATAACACTACTTCCAGATAATTCCACATTGATCTACACACACACACACATGTAGATAATGGTTTAAATTAAAAAGTGGCGGTTACCGTGGTAACACGGATGTCGGGGGGTGCCTAACACCTTCCTTTAGCATAATCAAGCCCCCGGACCCTAACGAATCTCGGTTTCACAGACTAGTCAAATAGTGTCACATCACTAGGTCAATGTGCAAACCTTTTCTCGGTTGAGTTGGTGCAACCATTAAAAATTTCCAACTGGCAACTTTACAGTCCAATCGTCGATATATACATGTCGGACCTTTTCACAACTTTTTTTTTCAAACAAATCTCACCTAACATGAGAACACCAAATAACAAGAACAAAAAAGGGACAAAATAAAAATCCCGACGTCGATAGTTGGTGTTGTTGTTCACCTGAGGATTATTGCCTTCTTGATGCACATTATCCACGGTATTGATCGTTGGTGACTTAACAGTCTCATGTGCTCCATTGCTTATCTCAACATTCTCGGATGTGATTTTCAAACACTTCCACAAAACAAGGGTTAATTTACATGCCACACATTATCCCTATATTCAAACCAACCAATTAAATAACAAATAAACTTAGGTAGGTCATACTAGCGAAGGATTTCCCCGTCTCTCCCCCTAGTTCTAGTCTCACATCTTAGCCAAGGATCATATCCCTAATCTTTGATACCAACTGTGACGCACCCAAAATAAGTATACATCACCCATTCTGAGTCGCCAAATACATGGTATAGAATTCAAATACAAACTTAATTAATACAATTGACGTGTAAAATACGACAAAACATAGCTGAGTTTTTACACGAATATTATCTCATAGAAAATATCCAAACTCAAATTCAATCCTCATTACATTTATTATCACACTAAATAGTGAGGACTACTAAAACAACCATCTCGGACTGTCACTCCATTCCCCGACTAGTTCTGGCTATGTTCTCATTTCCTGAAGAGAACAATGAAAGAAAAAGGGTGAGCTCAACTAGCACGGTAAGAAATATTGTGACTAAGATAATGCAGAATAAATTATCATTAGCCTTCAACAAAGTTAAACTGATAAAATATAATAAACATCAAGTTTTACTGCAGCGAAACAAGCAATCAATTAGAAGAGTCAAGTAGAGCATGATATCTACTATCTTCTGTGATTTAAAAAAATTATCATCAATTTTATCGCTGAGACTCAGCTTAATAAATAATCCACATCATCGAATTATCCCTTCACTACAGGCTAAGAATATTCATTAGTATCACGTCCATGAATTATCCATGCACTACGGGGCAAGGATATTTGTGTAATCACCAATGGTCATGATCATGCCAACAACTGTCCATCAATGAACTACGGGCCAATGAGGACTTTTATCACATCATTTGTAACATTACGGTCATGATTATACCAAATAATTGCTGGTCATAATCATACCAATTACTAGTCCATCTATGCACTACGGGCCAAAGATGACTTTCATCACAATATAAGCATGAGGATGATGACAATGATATAAGAATTCAATTAAATGAAAGAAAAGGATAAATTTTTAAAGATTTATAATTTAAGTTATCAAGAATTCAATAATATCCAAATTGTCAACATGATACTGCTTTGTGGAGTAAAATTCAAAAATTATCAAAAATAATTTGGACCGAAAAAAAATCAATTTTTGTCATGAATAGTACCCCAGGTGAATAGTACATGAGTGAATAATATTCCGGCATGAAAAAGTTAAAACTTATGAAGAATGTTCAGAATAATATTTCTATGAAAAAAATACTGGATGAAGCGTAAATTTCAAGGATATTATCCTAATTTCATGGAGTATAGAAGCCAAAACTTAACAAAATAAGTGTAGAACTCAAAATCTAAAACGAAATAATATTACTTACATACTACAGAGTATTGAAGAAAATATTATTTCTTACGAGTATTGAACCAAAATAATATCCATTAGCTTAAAAAGAGAGTACTTCTGACTGGTAGAGCGAGGATATTCTTGAAAAAAAAAATCACTATTTTCTACACTCAAAACTTCCTAAAACTTGAAAGAAATACGCTCAATATTATAGAAGAAGAATTCTCTGATTCTGGTGTGATTTTCAATTCTAAAGTAAGCATCCTATTTATAGGAGAATGGAAATGATACTATTTGAAATTAGAAATCACGGACTGCACAGTAGCGCAATAATATTCGGCTAATTTTTTTTTTAATTTACTATGCAAACACTATGCCATAATAAAATATAATATATTCTATTTTTCATAAAAAAAAATAAAACTTATTATAATATATATATAATATATAAGTATAACACACACACACACACATTCACGGGTTTAACACCTGTGATATATATATATATATATATATATATATATATATATATATATATATTATATACACCCACCATCACACCATCCCTTTTTTCCCTTACAATCCCGTGACATCCCCCCTAATTTTCCATCTTTCATCCCACATGTGGGCCCCACCCCACATGTCACTTTCACACATATTATATATATATATAATGAATAATTTTATACCGATTATTTTAAAAAATGGGTAAATGGGGCTCCAAATAATAAACAGAATTTATAACAAATACTTCATAAAAATCTCATCAATATTTTAACAACATTTATTCATCATTATTATAACTCGCAATATTAACAACCAGATCGTTCACAAAAAAGAGGAGACTTTCCGAGAAGGATTTCTTCCTATTGGCGAGCAATTAGGTGACTAAACCCCTTTCCTCGACATAACTTTCTAGACATTGTTAATTATGCAGATAATAATATGAATAACTTGTCATCTCAATTATGGATTTAATAATATAAAATATTAACAATAATTAAATCAAATAACGTGAGATACTATGCATCAATTACTATAGCAATAATTGAATATAACTAAGTGACTTCTCACGTAAGCATCAATAATCAATATCGTGTGCTACTATGCAACCATGTGTATTACTGTACTTTTAACACTGGGTATTTCAATAGTTAACGGTAAAACTTTCGTTGTTATTTTTATAAAAAGATATTTCTGTTGTTTTCTAACTCCGACAATAATTCCATTGTGGGGTCCACTAATGATTGTACAGTCGTACGAATATTTCCTGTTAAAACGAATATTCCCCGACCAATCAAATATTTTATAACAACTTGCATACTTTGCAAAATTTATAAATATTATCCACAACTATAACATTATATCAAATCCACACCATAATATTCAGAAATATATTTTGAGAAAAAATAATCTTTATTTATGAAAGTTGGGGTCTTACAACCTCCCCTTCTTATAAAATTTCTTCCTCGAAATTAGGGTACATACGTACCTAGTATGTCAAAGAGGTGAGGATACCTTGATTTCATTTTAGATTCTAACTCCTAGGTGATTTCCTCAACATCGTGGTTTCTCCACAAAACTTTGACTTGAGGTATAACTTTGGAGCGTAGAATATGTTCCTTCTTATCCAAGATTTTAACATGTACCTCTTCATACGTTAAATATTCCGCTATTTCGTCTGGTTCTAATTCAATAATGTGGTTCGGATCTTCCACATATTTACTAACATAGATATGTGAAAAACTTTATGAACACGAGACATACTTAGCGGTAAGGCGAGTCTATATAACATTCCAGAATTTTTAGATGTAATATTAAATATTTATTGATTTATATAAATATTTAATGGTTGTGATTATCGTTGAATAAATATTTGTTCAATTGATTTAATTTTGTTTTGTTCAATTGATTTAATTTTGTTTAGTTAATTATTTATTTAATAAATAATTGATGAATTAAGGAAATTATTATTATATTGATATTTTAATTAAATGATTAATTATTTGTATTGTGTTATGTGATTAAAGGATTTATTTAATTAATTGTGATTTGAATTAATTAAAATAAATACGAAAGATTGATTAAATATAGTGTGATAAATAACTATATTATAAGGAGTTATTAAAATAAATTAAAGTAGTTTAATTTAGTTTTATCCAAAAAGGCTTAATAGATTAATTCTTTAAATTTAAATGATTTGCCAAACAAGCCTTATGACTTTTGAGATTTCTAGATAAATAAAATAAATCAAATCAAATCAAATAATAAATATAATATATTTATGTTATATACGTATATCCTAATAACTAATGTTACTTATTATGCGTATTAAGCCTATGGCAGTTTCTTTTGTTTACGCTTATTAGTCAGTTAGTTTTTTTGCACAGAACTTAATTGCTAGCCTAGAGAGCTTCACAAAAAATTGAGAGAAGGGTTGAGAGAGAATTTGAGAGAAACTTAGGATTTCCACAATGATTTCTGTGTTTAACAACGATTGTGTATAAGCAATTTGAAGGTATGTTAACTCTATATTATATATACATATATATGTTCTACGGCAACTAATTGTAACTTCTGTGAATTTCAAATTTATTGAATTGTTGCTTTATAATGGATTACTTGTGGTTATATATGCTCATGATGCTAGAGTTTATGTCAATCAAGAAAATCCCATGCTAAATTCATTTGACAGTGGAAGAAAAAGTTTTGACAGTGTATGTTAATATATATTTCATGTGTTCATTAAAAGTACCATTTTAGATGGTCAATTCTTAAATTAAACTGTAAATTGAGGCTTGCATATGTTAGTTAAATGAGATATGAGTATAACGTAATTTGAATGAGGTAACAAGAATTGAAATCACAGTGTTCAATTTTGTGAAGGAACTCAAAAATGGAGTTTTTGTTTGAAAACTTGAATTTTCAGAAATTAAAATAGTTTTAGTTAGTGTTAAATTGTGCTAATTGGTTGTAAATGCGAGCAATCATGTTTGTGATAGTTGTATATTTACTATACGTGTTAATATTACTGTCTATTAGGTGAAATTTATATTTGTTGGGCTAAAGTCGGCTACTGTTCATAGCCTTCTCTGCGTCTGTCGTTCAACAACACAAGCATTTCTGACGATGCTATAAAAAAAAATTGCATTGCACTGCCTGGTCTAAGTTTTTATGGCGTAGCAATTTACGCCCATACCCTCAGTTCAGATTCTAACTTCTGCTATTTCAGCAGACTTGAGAAAGTGTCACAACATGGTCTGAAATTGTGTTAGCATGTTAAATGTGTAATGTTAAGGTTAACATAACATAGTGAGTGGTGATTAGTACGATCAAAGTTGCAAAAGTGATTAGTAAATCGAAAATGCGTTATGTGGTAATTAGTATACATAATGAAAGTTAGACAAGTGTTGTGAAGAAAAACACTTAGAGTTTCTGAAATGTGAATGGTAATGAACATGTTATGATATGTTATTATGTCTAATAAGTATTGTGGTTCTAAAATTATGTGTAGGTGATCGTGAGTTTAATTTTATAGCTTACGCTCAAGGCAAGTTTTCTAACTCTACACTTTCGTTGAGCTAGTTCGTTTATTACATTGTACAAGTTTTAACTCTACATTTTCATTGAGTTAGTTCTATTATTATAAATGCATGCTTTTGATTTAGCAAGTTTTTATCTCAACTGTTATTGAATAAGTAAATTGTTCCTAAAATCCATTTGAGCAAACTGAAACTCTAATGTTATTGGAAATTCTCTATTTGTTGATTCATTCCAACTTGTTTACAATTAAGCAAGTTTCTTAAAGTTTAGGAATTTCATTTCTAATATTATAAAACTTGAACCTAGCTTATTTTATTGTTCAAGCAAAGGTTAACCATTTTATTAATTCTATTGAATACTTATGCTCTATAGTAATTTCTAGCATGAGTTAGATATATAGAATCAGTTCATTTATGATTCTCAAATGTTCTAAGTTATGTTATTATTAAACAACTGTTGTATTATCAAGCATTATGGATTCAACTAGTTCCCTAGTTGATAATCATTAAACTTCAATTACCCTTGAAAGCTTATCCAAACCAAACTTTCTTTGGTGCGGACTTGTACTCTAAATACTGAGATGAAAAACCCTATGTTTAGGGGTTTACGCTTAGCGTTGAAATGGTTGTGCACAATACATTGTATGAAGGATTGATCCCCTAAGTACGCGGGAGTCCTTATAGTCATATATTTGATCGTAAAGTTAAAGTTGAAAGATTACTTATAACTCATGTGGACATGGTTCATGGTCATTTGACCCTCAGTAGTTTATTTAAGAATGTCAATAGAACAAATTATTCAGTTCTATTGAGCTTATGAGTTGACAAATGTTGAAATGTTAATAGAACATTTCATTCAGTTCTATTGAGTCTATTATTTGGCAAATGTTGTAATGTTAATAGAACATATTATTCAGTTCTATTGAGCCTATTATCTGGAAAATGTTGTAAAGATATTTATTCTTATCTCAAGTGAGCTTTGTTTGCTCACTCTTGCATATTTATACACTTATTGCAGCTATGGTTGAGAAGGTAGATAAACCTACAACTAGCAAAAGAAAGGAAAAAATGTACAAGTGATGAAGACTTATAATTTGCTTTATCGTTATGATGATAGATATTTAATAATAATGTGATGTAATAATTTTATTTCCGCACTTGAATGATTGTATTAAAGGTTAGAGAACTTGGGAGATAATGCTTTTTTTATTTAAGTAATCCTGTATAGGCAAGTTTTTATTATTCAATTTATTATGATTGGGTAGTTATATATGAATGTTTTGATTACGTGAACACCAAATCTGGAGGTAATGAAGTACCGGGATTTGGGGGTGTCACAGTCTATATGCCACAGTTCTTACTCGATCGAGAATTTTGAATGGGCCAATGAATCGAGGATTGAGCTTTCATCTCTTTCCAAATCTCGTAACTCCTTTCCATGGAGCAACCCATAACAACACATGATCACCAACATTGAATTCCACGTCCTTTTGATGAAGATGGGCATAACTCTTTTGTCGATCTTGTGAGGTTTTTATACGTTGTCGGATCATTTGAATCTTCTCTGTAGTCATACGTACCAATTCCGGTCCCAACAACGTTGATTCACCCACCTCGTCCCAATATACTGGAGAACGACACTTGCGTCCATACAACGCCTCGAATAGAGCGATGCCAATACTTTCTTGATAACTGTTGTTGTAGGAGAATTCCACCAATAACAAGAACTTGTCCCAACTTCCCTTAAAGTCAAGGACACATATTCTTAATAAATCTTCAAGAGTTTGAATAGTCCTCTCCGATTCCCCTTCTGTTTGAGGATGATATGCCGAACTAAATCGTAAATCCGTGCCCATAGCTTTTTGTAAACTAACCCAAAATTGTGAAGTGAATCTTGGGTCTCGATTAGAAACTATGGATACTGGCATACCATGTAGTCTTACAATCTCATTTATGTACATACGAGCAAGGCGTTCAAGTGAATAGGTTTCTCGTATAGGTAAGAAATGATCAGACTTGGTCAATCTATCAATAATAACCCAAATTGCATCTATGCCTTGAGAAACCTTGGGAAGAGTAGTAACGAAATCCATGGTAATGTGCTCCCACTTCCATTCTGAAATTTCAAGTGGTTGCAATGGTCCTTTTGGCACTTGATGATCTGCCTTGACTCGTTGACAAGTTAAACACCTTGAGAAAAACTCCGCGACCTCTCTTTTCATATTGCTCCACCAAAATGTATGTCGAAGATCATGATACATTTTGGTACTTCCAGGATGGATTGCAAACGGTGTGTTATGTGCCTACATCATGATTTTATACTTTAAATCAGGGTTGTTAGGAACACAAAGTCTGGAGTTGACTCGAAATATTCATTCTTCATCGATTCTTGCTTCCGGAATAACACCTTCTTGCACATACGCATCAGCTCCAGGTCCGTAGCTTGACCAACTTTGACTTTATCGATTAAAGTCGGTTTTACTCATATATTTTCCATCATCACGTGGGTCCCTGGAGTCTTTAACTCTATCTCCATCCTTTGTAAGTCATACAAAATGGCTCTTTGCGTTGACAATATCGAACTTGTACCCTCATATGATCTTCTACTCAACGCGTCATCTACCACGTTCGCTTTTCCAGGATGATATATAATGGTATGATCATAATCTTTCAACAGCCCGAGCCAACGTCGTTGTCGCATGTTGAGTTCCTTTTAGGTGAAGAAATATTTGAGGCTTTTATGATATGTAAAGATCTCCACTTTCTCCCCATACAGGTAATGCCTCCAAATCTAAAGTGCAAAAATGACTGCTGCCAACTCTAGAGCATGAGTAGGATAATTTCTCTCATATTCTTTGAGTTTTCGTGAGGCATAGGCTATGACTTTCCCTTGTTGCATGAGAACACATCCTAACCCTCTGGCTGAAGCATTTCTGTAGATGACAAATCCCTCCGAACTAGATGGTATTATCGGAATAGGTCCTGAAGTGAGTTTCCTCTTGAGTTCTTGAAAACTCTTCTCACATTCCTCGCTCCAACCGAATTTTGTATCTTTTTGAGTCAGCTGAGTTAGTGGAGTAGCGATTCGAGAAAATCTTTCCACGAATCTCTGATAATAACCAACTAAGCCCAAAATGCTACGTACATTGGTCACTGACTTAGGTTGCTCCCAGCTTTGAATTTCTTCAATCTTTGTTGTGTCAACAGATATTCCATGATTTGATATCACGTGTCCAAGGAATGGTACTTCTTCAAGTGCATTTCTTAAACTTGGCATAAAGCTTGTTTTCACGAAGCTTTTGGAGTATCAGCCTCAAGTGTTGCTCATGATCTTCACGACTTTTGTAGTAAATTAGGATGTCATCAATAAAGATAACCACAAAGTGATCCAAATATTCCTTGAATACTCGGTTCATCATATCCATGAAGGCAGCAGGAGCATTAGTCAATCCAAAAGACATGACTAGGAATTCATAATGGCCATACCGAGTTCTAAAAGCAGTCTTTGTTATGTCATAAGTTTTAATCTTTAACTGATGATATTCAAAACGAAGATCGATCTTTGAAAATAATTTAGCACCTTACAACTGGTCAAACAGGTCATCAATGCGTGGCAACGGGTACCTATTTTTGATAGTGACATGATTCAACTCCCGATAGTCAATACAAAGTTGCATACTTTAATTTGTCTTCTTCACGAATAGAACAAGAGCACCCCAAGGAGACGTACTAGGTTGAATGAAACCAATGTCTAACAATTCCAGTAGTTGGGTTTTTAACTCCTGAATTCAATAGGAGCCATTCAATATGGGGCTTTGGAAATAGGTTTTGTACCGGTTTCAAGGTCGATACCAAATTCAATTTCACGCTCTGGGGGTAGGCCAGTAAGTTCTTCAGAGAATACGTCAGGAAATTTATTAACAATAGGAATATCATTCAAATCTGACGTATTTTTGTTTAAATCTGTGACATGAGCTAAGAAAGCTTGACATCCATTTTTCAATAAACGAATAGCTTTATGGCTTGATATGACAGTGATTGACTTTAGTGGTTTGGTTGCTTGAATTTGCGTAATAGGTTGGTTAGGAATATGAAAGCTAACAACCTTACAAAAATAATAAATTTTTGCATGATGAGTGGTTAACCAATCAATCCCTAAAATACCATCAAATGCAAGTATTTTCAAATAAATAAGATCGACAGGTAACGTGCAATTGCCAATTTAAATCAAACAAGACTTATAAATTCTCCCAACGAAGTTTCAACAGATAAGTCAAAGTATAATTTCTCTGGAGTTAAATTTAAACGTTGAGTGCAAGTAGGAGAAATAAAAGAATGGGTAGAACCGGTATCAAATAAGGTTTAGACTTTCGCTAGAGTTTATGATTAGCTTACCCGTGATAACCTCGTTCAGATTCCTCACTTTCTGGGAGGTCACGACAAACTCTCTCCCTTGAACTACCTGCTTTGACTTCTCTAGGACGGCCTTTGGTGTCTCCATCCCAGCTGGATTTGACTTCACTGTACGATAAAATTGGGCTAGGTGACCTTCTCTTCAGCAATTATAACATGTTTTGGACTGCTGCGTAAAGTTTGGACTGATGTGTCCCTCCCTTCTGCATTTGTAGCATTCGATCGGTGATCGTTCTACTTCTTTAACAACGGGTGCTGATGCTGATGTCTTTCCATCATTATTGAATCTCCTCTTATTGAAATTTCAACTTTTATTATCTTGGCCATGATTACCACCGAAGTGGTTACCATTTCTGGCATGTTGACTTCCTCCACGTTTGTTGTCACCGCTTCGATGACTGCTACCACTGGTGTTATCATTTTTCCAGCTGCTCTCGCTTGGTTGGATCAACTCATTATCGCGCTCCAATAACTGAGCCCTATTTATAACATCTGAATACAAACACAGTTTGTGAGAAATAAGGTATTAACGTATTTCAGGTTTTAAACCTCGCAGAAACATTCACGGTCATATTGCTTTGCTCCAGCTTGATAAACTCTATCTCCTTCATGTGACGAATATTTTTTGGAAAGTACTTGTCTTTGAACAGTTTTTGGAACTTATCCCAAGACATCTTTAGTGCGGCAGTTTGAGTACGCTTTACAGATTCCCACCAGTAATATGCCTCTCCTCGAAATATAAAGGTGGCAAAGGGAACCTTTTGCACCTCGGAGCATCCCAAGATATCAAATATTTTGGTGATCTGCTTTATCCATGTCTCTACCTTAAGTGGTTCTGGCTTTCCCAAAAAATCCGGTGGTCTCAGCTACTTGAACTGCTTAGCGGTGACCGTCCGAGAGCTGCCAGTGTTTCCACCTATATTTTCAACAGGAGTCTCTCTTGCCTGATGTTGCACGAATTACAGAAAGCTCCTAAACATTCCGTCGTTCGCCATTTGGTCGGTGTTGTTGTTCACCTGAGGATTATTTCCATCCTGATGCACATTATCCTGGGTATTTATCGTTGGTGACTCAACGGTCTCATGTGCTCCATTGTTTATCTCAACATTCTCGGATGTCATTTTCAAACACTGCCACAAAACAAGGGTTAATTTACATGCCACATATTATCCCTATATATAGACCAACCAATTAAATAACAAATAAACTTAAGTAGGTCACACTAGCGAAGGATTTCCCCATCTCTCCCCTAGTTCTAGTCTCACATCTTAGCCAGGGATCATATCCCTAAGCATTGATACCAACTGTGACACCCCAAAATAGGTATACATCACACATTCTAAGTCGCCAAATACATGTTATAGAATTCAAATACAAACTTAATTAATACAACTTTCGTGTAAAATACGACAAAACATTGCTGAGTTTTTACACAAATATTGTCTCATAGACAATAAACAAACTCAAATTCAATACTCATTACATTTATTATCACACTAAATAGTGAGGACTACTAAAACAACCATCTCGGACTGTCACTTCATTCCTCGACTAGTCCCGGCTACGTTCTTATTTCCTGAAGAGAACAATGAAAGCAAAAGGGTGAGCTCAACTAGCCCAGTAAAAAATATTATGACTAAGATAATGTAGAATAAATTATCATTAGCCTTCAACGGTGTTAAATTGATAAAATATAATAAACATCAAGTTTAACTCCAGCGGAATAAACAATCCATTAGAAGAGTCAAGTAGAGCGTGATATCTACTATCTTCTATGATTTAAAAAGTTTATCATCATTTTTATCGCTGAGACTCAGCTTAATAAATAATCCACATCATCTAATCTTCCCTGCACTACGGCCAATGATATTCATTAGTATCACGACCACAAATTATCTATGCACTACGGGCCAAGGATATTCGTGTTTTCATCAATGGTCATGACCATGCCAACAACTGTCCATCAATGCACTACGGGACCATGAGGACTTTTACCACATTATTTATAACATTACGGTCATGATTATACCAAATAATCTCTTGTCATAATCACACCAATCAACAGTCCATCTATGCACTACGGCCACAGATGACTTTCAACATTAAATATAAGCATGAGGATGATGACAATGGTATAAGAATTCAATTAAATGAAAGCAAAGGATAAATTTTTAAAGATTTATAATTTAATTATCCATAATTTAATAATGTCCAAATTGTCAACATGATACTGCTTTGTGGAGTAAAATTCAAGAATAATATTGTATCAAAAATGATTTTTAACGAAAAAAAAATATATTTTTGTCATGAATAGTATCCCGGGTGAATAGTAACCGAGTGAATAGTACCCTGTGAATATTAACTTCAGGAATAGTAACCCTGTGAATAGTACCCCGTCATGAAAAAGTTAAAACTTATCAAGAATGCTCAGAATAATATTTCCATGAAAAGATACTGGATGAAGCGCAAATATCAAGGATATTCTACTAATTTCAGGGAGTATAGAAGCCAAAACTTTAACAAAATGAGTATAGAATTCGAAATCTGAAACGAAATAATATTACTTACATACTACAGAGTATGAAAGAAAATATTATTCCATACGAATATTGATCAAAAATAATATCCATTACCTTAGAAAAGAGAGTATTCCAATTGTTATATATAGCGGGGATATTCTTAAAGAAAACTTTTACTATTTTCTACGCTCAAAGCTTTCTAAAACTAAAAAGAAATACGCTCAATATTATAGAAGAAGAATTCTCTGATTATGGTGTGATTTTCAATTCTAACTAAGCATCCTATTTATAGGAGAATGGAAGGATACTATTTAGAAAAAATTTCACAGACTCACCGTTGAAATAAAATCACGAGACAAAGTTTTCGTCTGATAATTCACGGGTTGATTATGTTCATCATCAGATGCCTAGCTATTCAAAATGATACCTTAATGATCAAATAAAACAAACTTATAAATTATAAATATATGTATACTCCTTCCACCTTACGTAACCCATTTCCCTTCCCCTTTTTGTTCTTTCCCTGGCAATTCTTTTCCTCCCCCATCAACATCATTATCCACCAAAGTCATATATATATATATATATATATATATATATATATATATATATATATATATAACAAAAATGAGATAACTTCTATCGACAAAAATTTAGGAAAGTGGGGGGGTCCAAATAATAAGAAAAATTTACCACAAATACTTCATTAAAAAATCCCTCAATATTTTAAAAAACCTTTATTCATATTATTATAACTCGTAATATTAACAACTAGATCGTTCCCAAGAAAGAGGGAGCTTTCCAATAAGGATTTTTTCCTATTGGTGCGCAACTAAGTGACCAAACCTCTCCTTGACAAAACTTCTAGACATCGTCAATATTGAAAATAATAATATTAATAACTTTGTCGTCTTAATTATTGATTTAATAATATAAAATATTATGCAGATAATACTGTGACAATAATTGAATCAATAATATGAGAGATATGATGCAGCAATTACTGTAGCAATAATTGAGTATAACTGAGTGACTTCACACGTAAACATCAATAATCAATACCGTGTGCTACTATGCAACCACGCGTATTAATGTACTTTTAACACCAGTTATTTCAACAGTTAATGGTAAAACTTCCGCCGTTATTTTTATAAAAAGATATTTCTGTCATTTCCTCATTGCGACAATAATTACGTTGTGGGGTCCACTAATGATTGTGTTGTCGTACAAATATTCCCAGTTAAAACGAATATTCCCCGACCAATCGAATATTATATAACAACTTGCTTACTTTGCAAAATTCATAAATTTTACCCACAACTATAACATTATAACAAATTCAAACCATAATATTCAAAAATGATATTTATAGAAAAAATTCATCTTTATTCATAAAAGTTGGGGTCTTACAACCTCCCATTCTTATGAAATTTTGCCCTCGAAATTAGGGTACATACCTGGTATTACGAAGAGGTGAGGATACCTTGATTTCATTTCAGATTCTAACTCCCAGGTCATTTCCTCAACATTGTGGTTTCTCCACAAAACTTTAACTTGAGGTATAACCTTGGAGCGTAGAATATGCTCCTTCTTATCCAAGATTTTAACATGAACCTCTTCATACGTTAAATCATCTGATATTTCGTCCGGTTCTAACTCAATATGTGGTTCGGTTCTTCCACATATTTACATAACATGGATATGTGAAAAACATTATGAACACGAGACATACTTGGAGGTAACGCGAGTCTATAATCCACAGTTCCTACTCGGTCAAGTATTTCAATTGGGCCAATGAATCGAGGAATGAGCTTTTCTCTCGTTCCAAATCTCGTAACTCCTTTCCATGGTGCCACACGAAACAACACATGCTCTCCAACATTGAATTCCACGTCTTTTCGATGAAGAGCAGCATAACTCTTTTGTCAATCTTGTGAGGTCTTAATATGTTGCCGGATCATTTGAATCTTTTCCGTAGTCATACGTACCAATTTTGGTCCCAATAACGTTGCTTCACCCACCTCGTCCTAGCATATTGGAGAACGACACTTTCTTCCATACAACGCCTCAAATTGAGCCATGCCGATACTTGCTTGATAACTGTTATTATAGGAGAATTCCACTAATGGCAAGAACTTATCCCAACTTCCTTTGAAGTCAAGGACACAGAGTCTTAATAGATGCTCAAGAGTTTGAATAGTCCTCTCTGACTGCCCGTCCGTCTAAGGGTGATATGCCAAACTAAATCGCAAATCTGTGCCCATAGCTTTTTGCAAACTAACCCAAAATCGTGAAGTGAATCTTGGGTCTCGATCAGAAACTATGGATACTAGCATACCATGCAGTCTTATAATCTCGTTTATGTAAGTAATAACCCGATATGTTTCTATATAAATAATTAAGAAATTTTGCATATAAATTTTTTTCTTATTATTTTAAAGATAAGAATATGTGCCAAGAAATGTGTATGTATATATGTGATAAATAGAATTTATTTATTACATGAATAATTTCAAATAATTTTATTTTAGAATTACTTGATCATTATAAAGTATATTCTTATAATAATTAATTTTATAGCGAAATATTTTTATTATTTATTTTCCATAAAAATATGATTGTTGTATTATTTAAATAATATATGAAATGATTATAGAATTATTATAATAATTATTATTTTATTATATGAATTTTTGTTCGAGATTATTTAAGTTAATTATTTTTAACTTAATTAATAATGTTATATATGAAAGATAAATCAGTTATTCAATCCAAACCCTAATTTTGGATTTTGAGCTATGAATGAGAATAATAATATTAAATTAAATATAATATTATTTTATAGTGTTTTAAATATATACAGTATATGTATAGACTAATATTGGTTAGTCAATTATGGTGTATCATGACAAACCCTAGTATTACTATCATAAACCATAATTGGAAACTCAAAACTGGAATTTAAGAACGGTCAAGAATTGTGTTATATGAATTATGTTGCATATTATAGAATTTCTGTTAATTAGGAAAACCCTAATAAAGATTTTTCTTAGAAAGGTATAAAACCTAACCCTAGAAGTTGATCTTTAATCTTATGTTAGATTTTATGTTTTAGAGTTAAATCATGTAGTATATAGTGTTAATAAATGATCTGGGTTGATAGATGTTAGATCCATAACATCTATATGCTCGAATTTAATGATTTACAAAATCTGGAAAATTTTAAAACTGTGGTCTGACAACAAATGTCAGAGCCCCTAGATCTCTCTTTGTTAACTGTTATGTGTATTTTATGTTATGGATATGTTCTTTGTTATGTGGACTATGATCTGAAACTGGAAATAGGGTCAGATCGAGTCTAAAACTCAAGATATTCGTGGTCAAACCACGTTGAGCGGCATTGACCATATGAAATCTGGGCAGCTATGAACTTGCCCAGAAAGCTCTGACAGCAAGTTCATGGGCCCAGATCTTTCTGTTGTTAGTTGTTTTGTTCCTGTTGATGTAATAAGGTTGTAATCTAGTATATGGACTGTTGATTCATGATCATGCCAACAACTGTCCATCAATGCATTACGACCAATGAGGACTTTTACCACAACATTTGTAACATTACAGTCATGATTATACTGAATAATCCCTGATCATAATCATACCAAGTCCATCTATGCACTATAGGCCACAAATGACTTTCATCATAATATAAGCATGAGGATAATGACAATGATATAAAGAATCAATCAAATGAGATAAAAGATGTGAGACCCCGAATTTTATGAAATAAAAGTATTCAATTTTTCTATTTTGGTAAATAGTTAAATTGATAAAAGTTTAAAGTTAAGGGTAATATGTGAATATTTTTTTTTGGAAAGTAAGCAAGTTGATATAAAATATTCGTTTTATCGGGGAATATTCGATTAGTCGGGGAATATTCATACGACGGTACAATCATTGGTGGACCCCACAACAGAATTATTGTCGGATTGAGAAAACGACAAAAATACTTTATGAAAATAACGGTGGAAGTTTTACCATTAACTGTTGAAACACCCGGTGTTAAAAAAAGTACGATGTCTGGCGTGGTTGCATAGTAGTACACGGTATTGATTATTGATGCTTATGTGAGAAGTCACTCAGTATTGTTCAATCGGGTATTCGGAACACTTTTCGTGTCGGAGTACTATTCACGAGTTACTATTCATGAGTTACTATTCACGGAGTACTATTCACTAGTAAAATATATTTCTTTTCGGTCCAAATTATTTTTGGCTACAATATTAGTCCATGAGGAGATGTGCTAATTTTTCAGACCGTTGGTTGAAGATATAATAGTAAATCAATATGGACCGCTGGTGGATAGTTATAATAATAAATCAATATGGATCGCTGGTTTAAAGTTTTAATAGTAAATCAGTATGGACCGTTACTTTAAGTTTTAATAGTAAACCAATATGGACCATCCGTTTAAAAGTAAATCAATCTGGACCGTTCATGAATTAGTTACTATGCAGTCCATTCTTCTATAAATAGAAGCTCATTCCTTCATTATTTCTTACGAATTCACTGAAACTCTAGAGAGAGAAATTATAGAGAAACTATAGAAAAGTATTACTACTTTCCTACTCTTATATTCGGTTCTTTTACGGTAAGGGTATTATTTCTTTTGTATTCATGAAGAGAAGTTCTGTTATTCCATTATTTATTATTACATTGGAATAACTTTTGTATCTGCTGCTACCCTATACTTGGTGAAATTCTTACATTATTTCATTCTTTATTATTCATTAGAATATCCTCATGCAGGCGTTTTTACATGGGACACGGTTCCATCTTTATTATTACATTTGGAATATCCTGTTGCATGCGTTTTACATCGGACTGTTCCGTTATTTATTATTCATTGGAATATCCTCATGCATACGTTTTACACCGGACCTAGTTTCGTTATTTATTATTCTGTTGGAATAACCTGCCTGTGAGATCTATCGCATGCTTGGTGATTTCTTTTGTTATTCCATTTTTATTATACTCAGTTGGTTAAAACTTTGACTTCTATACTCCATGAAATTAGTGGAATATCTTTGATATTTGAGCTTCATCCAGTATATCTGTAGCGCCCCCAAATCCGGGTATCTTCCAACCCGACAGATGGTGCTATACTGTACAACATTCATACATTCATTCAATTGAAAAGTCTCAAAGAACAAACATAACTTCTATATATTTAAAGTAATATTTACATTCCTCAGGTTCTATACCCATTATAAAGGTTCTTTGTCATAATATCAGTTACATTACAACAATAGACCTATACTATTACAAGACAGCTTAGTAATCTTCCTTAGCCTTTCCCTTATCCTTTTTCGATCCTTCAGGACGTTTAGTCTTAGCTGAATTCATATGGTAAAAGCAAGAGTGAGCATAACTAGCTCAGCAAGTATAAAAATTTAATAACAACATGCTTGACACATACAAATCGTATATCTTCAATAACTGAACAATAGTTATGAAGTACTATTGATAACTCAAAATAGCACTCCATCTTTTCTTTCAAAATGTTTTACAATAATAACAATATTTAGTAAAACATTCACTCCTCCAAAGACCTCGGTATTCATTCTTTATTGGAAAAGGACAACCTGGAAGCAAGACCGTAAGCTTGGATATTACTTACGAGCACTTCTACGTGATCAGCCTATTGTACTCTACGTTGATCAACACTACATCCATTAAACGTATACACGTTTAAGCATTTGGCAACCTCACGTGCCTGTCGTGTTACCGACAAAACATTTGTTTAACATTTCAGTCTTCTTTTGAAAACCATATCAAGTAGTTAACAAAAGATAGCAACATTTGATAATACATGAATACATTATCCATACATCAAGTCTAGCCAAAGGAATTGGCTTTAACTTCAACATACCTCATTTCATGCGAAAGAATACATGAACCTCAAAAACTTGTTTAGATTGAATTGAGACAAGAGTTAGAATACTTGCCTTTAGCGTCTGCTACGGTATATTAACTTTATGTTCAAGTCGTTCAAGTCTCTACAATACATGATCACATAATGCCTTACATTAGGTCACATATAATCAAGTATGTATATAACTATATCATACCCTTCATTTCAATCTAATTGTGTATTAGATTCAATTACTATTCATTTTGGTTTATCATTATCCTTGCATTTATATTCGACTAGGTTATCTCAACCTTTATACAACATCCTTAAGGTTTAACAAAGTTTAACAATGTTATATTACATTCCTTAAGTTATGTTTACTTTCAAATCAATTAGCTTTCTTTTCTTTGTATTTAGAAACCTTCATTACTATCCTTGTTCTGAGACTGGCATTGCGGCGCCATCTTTATACTTTACATCTCATGGCTGCAAGCAGCGAAGCTTATTATATCACTTTCCTTGACTTGGCCATTGCACATGAGTCCTTACTTAATGGGCATGTATTGCTTTTCACACTCTAGAGGATTTTGATGTTGTACATGGTATGCTGTATTTCCATAATTATACTATGGTTCGCGCTGCGACAAACTCTTATAGTGTACTTTCGGACAGCATTACATGTGCCATGCGAGTTATTTTTGTTTAGGGTTGGCGCCACATTACTGACTCAGTGCCGAAAAACAAATTCAGTTTGTGAATTTTGTGAACTTCCCGGACGCATAACTTCTTCGTTATAAGTCAGAATTGGCTCGTTCAAAAGCCTAAGGTTCACAAATTACGTAATCTACATGATCATTCAAGAATTTTATCTATTTGACTTCGTTTGCTAAAAATTCACCTATTAGTTCATTTTTAACGAAAACGATAAACGTTCGTGAACGTTCAACACTTGTTTCTTCGTTCTAAGTCGAAATCCGGTCATTTTCGAGTTCGCAACTCTTAAATGCCAAATATGACTTGTCTCTATTGGAAAACCATGGTTCTGTGATCAAACACAAAATTTGACTTTTATTCCGAGAATTTTACGAATTCGACGATTATCGTCCAATCGTGCAATTTCCTGCAAATCTTCATTCTTATGATTTGTTCAACATTACAAATGACTTCCATTCATCATGTGAACATCTCAACCTACTTATTACAACAACTTATAATCATTGTTGGATTTTGGACTTATTCTTCATGAGCTTATAACTTGTCATTTTATAAACTACTTAAGATTTGATTATTCATGACTTATGACAATTAGAGTTTCTTAATCATCATACTTTACATGTTCTTCACATATAACTTTACTTAGGTATATATGATACATATAATCATATAAGTTCTTAATTCACTTCTCTTAATAAACTTTTTACAAGTTCATATTTTCATACTTAACATTCAAGGTTAACTTATAATAAGTTTATAACTTTTATAAGTTCAAATAACTTATTGCTAACTTATGTGGCTTAAGTTCATGACTTACACATTCTTCTTGTTTCTTATCATTCATGTTTCTTAATCCATCTTTTCTTATCAACCTATCATGGTAGAGATTGAAGATAATATAGAAGAAGTCTTACTTTTTGTAGTCTTGGTAAGGTAGCTTTCTTCTTCTTATTACTTATGGAAGTGACTTATTGGTAGCTTATTCTCTCTAACACTTAGGCACTTTTGAAATGTTGGATTAATTGAACAAGTGTTAAATGGCTTGTAAGCCTCCTATATTTATAGAAATTACAAAGCTAGGGTAGTTTGGTCATTAAATCATCCCACATCCTTAAGCCACCTCCTTACTATTCATTACTTGCTAATCACTCTCTTATCCTATACTTGGCCATTACTTCAAAGTCTTGGTCATTACTCCTAAGTCTTGGTCACCACACTAACTTGGTCACCACATTAACTTGGTCACCACAATAACCATATTAATATGATTTGCCCCATGGTTCATACAACTCATGGATTCCATCTTGGGCTTACATTAAATCATCCTTTGTGCTTTGCATTAATAAACATTAGTTTGTTCATTAATTAATAGTTGGGCCTCTCCCTTTAATTCACTTGGACTTGTATATAATTGTTAACCAATCTTCCAAGTCCATTAACATTTCTTAATACATATACATAGAGTTTATGTATTATTTTCGTATTCTAATTCATATAGAAAATACATACGCTATTTCATCCTCCATACCAACTCGTATAATACTTCGTATTATACTCGTTTTCATTACTTTGCACAATACCAAGTATCATACAATTATTACTTATTCCTTACCACTTTGCCTTACTTAAAGTTTATAATTTAAGTCCATAAGCGAATTATTATATTTTCCATAACTAGATTTTTATTACATAATCCATCTTACCTTATTATTCCATCATTACGTATTTCTCAGAAACTCAAAATTATATCCCGAGTAAATACCGATGAATAGTGTTTTTCAGAAACTTTCTCGGAAAACTTTTATTTTCGTCTTGGAAATTCATATACTTTAATTCATCCACGTAGCTCAAATACTACGACATTCTAACATCAATAGGTTATACAATGACAACCATCTTGATAACACATGGAATATGATTATATTATTATTTAATTTAATAAAATCATTTTACAATAAGATTCAATTTCTCGATCGTTACATTCTTCCCCCATATAAAGATTCTCATCCCCGAATCTCGTCTTACTTTTTAATCAAATAGATGAGGAAAATTTTTCTTCATCTTTTCTTACTAGTTCCCACGTTGCTTCTTCGTAGATCGTGGTTCTTCCATAATACCTTTCTTGATGGTATTACCTTGTTCCTCGAAACTTGTTCCTTTCTATCAATGATCTGCATCGGCGACTCTTCATATGTTAAGTCTTTCTCGATATGAATCGGCTCATACTCGATTACATGCTTATAGTCCGGCTTATATGGACGTAATACAAATACGTGAAACACGTTATGTATTCGTTCTAGGTCTGGAGGTAATGCTATCATATAAGCTACCTCTCCCACTCGTTTTAATACTCCAAAAGGTCCTATAAACCTTGTATTTAACTTTCCTTTCTTTCCAAAGCGTATCTTTCCTTTCCAGGGAGATACCTTTAGAAACACATACGAGCCCACCTCAAACTCTTGACTTAGTCTATGTGAGTCCGCATACTTCTTCTGTCTGTCCTGAGCTATGACGAGACGCATCCGAATTAACTTTATCACATTTGCTGTCTGTTGTACCAATTCTGGTCCTAGCATCCGGCGTTCTCCCACCTCATCCCAACATAAAGGTGTTTTGCACTTTCTCCCATACAGAGATTCATACGGTGGCATACCTATGCTTGCATGATAACTGTTGTTATACGCAAACTCTACTAGTGGTAGGTGATCATCCCAACTACCTTTGAAATCCATGACGCAAGACCTCAACATGTCTTCAAGCGTCTGAATTGTCCTTTCGCTCTGCCCATCGGTTTGTGGATGATAAGCTGTGCTTAACCTCACCTGTGTTCCCAACTGCTCTTGCAAACTCCTCCAAAAGTTCGATGTGAATCATGGATCACGATTTGACACAATCGATACCAGTACTCCATGTCTGGAAATGATTTCCTTAACATAAAGTTTAGCTAACTGGTCTAAGTTATACTTGACCCTAATTTGCAAAAAGTGAGCCGACTTCGTCAACCGGTCCAGTATTACCCAAATCGAATCGTACCCTTTATGCGTCGTTGGAAGTCCCACCACGAAGTCCATCGTGATATGCTCCCACTTCCATTCTGGAATCTCCAATGACTGTACTAAGCCACTGGGTCGTTGATGTTCGGCCTAAATTTTTTACAAGTCAAGCACCTACTCACGTACTCTGTTATTTCTCTCTTCATGTTTGGCCACCAAAAACTCTGTCGAAGGTCTTGATACATCTTAGTGCTACCAGGATGTATCGAGTACCTCGAACTATGAGCTTCTTGTAACACTTGCTCCTTTAATTCCGTCTCATTCGAAACCCAAATTCTTCACTCAAATCTTAATAATCCCTTATTATCAAGACTATACTTAGTATCTTCCTTCTCGGATAACCGCTTCTTTATTTGGTTACACTCGTCCGTCTTGAGTTGTACCTCCTTAATTCTTTCTATGATGGTAGATTGTATCTCCGTCGCAAAGAGTAACTGCCCCGAATCACTCGGCATATTTACCTCTATTTCCATCCTAGCCATCTCTGTTATTAACTCATTTTGAGCCGTTAACATAGACAACTTTTCCCGACCCTTCCTACTTAAGGCGTCGACAACTACATTGGACTTTCCAAGGTGATACAGGATTTTACAATCATAATCCTTTATCAACTCTAGCCATCTTCGCTGTCTCGTATTCAACTCCTTCTGAGTGAAGATATACTTTAGACTTTTATGGTCCGTATATATCTCATATTTTTCCCCATAAAGATAACGTCTCCATATATTTAGGGCAAATACTACCGCGACCAGTTCCAGATCATTAGTAGGATAAACTTTCTCATAATCCTTCAACTGCCGAGATGCATACGCAATGACTTTGCCATCCTTCATCTTTTCTTCAATTCTTGAAAACTGCCTTCACATTTATCCGTCCATATGTATTTCACCGTCTTCCTTGTTAAATTAGTCAACGAGGTAGCTATCTTTGAAAAATCTTGGATAAATCTTCGATAGTACCCTGCTAACCCTAGGAAACTCAGCACCTCAGTCGGCGTTTTCGGTTGTTCCCAATTCATTACTGCTTCCACCTTCGCTAGATCTACTGAAATCCCCTCTTGGTCAATGATATGACCTAAAAACTGCACCTTTTCCAGCCAAAATTCACATTTAGTGAATTTCGCATATAACTTCTCCTTCTTTAGTGTCTCCAACACTAATCTTAAGTGTTCGGCATGATCTTCTGGCGTCTTAGAATAGAATAGAATATCATCGATAAACACCACGACGAATTTGTCCAAATATAGTTTGAACACTCTGTTCATCATATCAATAAATGCAGCAGGTGCATTCGTCATGACAAATGACATCACCAAAAACACGTAATGACCATAACGAGTCCTGAATGCAGTCTTTGGTACATCTTCCTTCCTAACCTTTAACTGATGATACCCCGTCCGCAAATCTATTTTAGAAAAATACTTTCCCCCTTTTAGTTGATCAAAGAGATCATCGATCCTGGGAAATGGGTATTTATTCTTTATCGTTAACTTGTTCAACTCCCGATAGTCGATACAAAGCCTTAACGATCCGTTTTTCTTCTTGACAAACAACACCAGTGCCCCCCACGGAGAAACACTTGGTTGAATGTACTTCTTGTCCAATAGTTCACATAATTTGAACCATTAGTTCTTTCATTTCCACAGTAGCCATACAGTGCAGGTGCCTTGAGGCCTTGAGATCTTTGTTCTGGCACATGGTGTATACCACAAATTCGATTTCCCTATCCAGCGGTAAACCCAGTAACTCACTTGGAAATACATCCATGAATTCGTTTACTATAGGTATTTGTTCTATGGTTGCTCCCACTCTCTGGGTATCCATAACATGGCATAGGTAACCTACACAACCTTTCCTTAAAAGTTTTCTAGTTTGTGTCATCGTAAGGCAACACGGGAGTCCCGGTAATTTACTACCGTAAAATACTATAGGAGGTTGCTTCAACGTCCTGATTCTCACACATTTCTTTTGGCAATCTATAATTGTTCCATGGTTAATCAACCAATCCATTCCGAGAATTACGTCGAATTCTCCTAACTTTATCGGTATTAAATCTATCGATAACTTACAACCACGTACCTCTACGCAACAACTCCTATGAATATCTTCAACAGGAATTATCTCTTCGTTTGCTACCTTAATGTTCAAAGGTATAGGCAATTTTTCGGGAAATAATTCTAGTCGTCTAGCAAAATCACATGCTATAAACGAACAAGTAGCACCTGAATCAAATAGCACGTATGCATTTATATTGTTGATCGGAATAATACCTGCAACTACATCCCCTGATGCCACCGCATCTTGGACCGTCATATTAAAAGTGTTGGCCATTGATTTCCCCGGCTGAGCTGGACCACCAATAGCTAACTTACCGCTATTAGTTCCCTTATTTCCTTATGTCCCCTTCTTCGGCCAGTTCTTTGCTATATGGTCAGTTGATCCACAAACAAAGCATTCGTGATTTTTCTTCGGATTGGGACAGTTAGGCGAAATGTGCCCTTCCTGTCCACAATTATAACATACTGCCTTTCCTTTGAGACAGACTCCTAAGTGAGTCTTCCCGTAGGTTTTACAGGCCTCCATCGTCCTCTTAGAGTCCCCTTGTTTTACTCCGGTATTCCCAGAGTTAAAGCCCTTCCTCTTCTGACCGTTGCCACTTCCACTGGCTCCCTCGGTCTTGGTTCCTCCATCAACTTGCCCTTATTTTTCTTATCTTTGTGGTACTGGCTGAGAGCCTCATACCCACCTTCGGCAATTATTGCTTTTTCTAGTATGGTTCCAAAAGAAGTACTTTGGAACACATAAATTCGGCTATAGTGTGACGCCCCCAAAATGTCGTGTAGAATTCAAATACAAATTAATAATACAACTGTCGTGTATAATACGACAAAACATAAATTGTGAGTTTGAATACAAATATTGTCTACTAGAGAGTATACAGACTCAAAAGGAGTCCTCATTACATTTATTATCACACTATTTCACAGAATAGTGAGGACTACTAATGCACCATCTAGGACCATCACTCCGTTCCCCGACTCTTCCCAGCTATATTCTCATTTCCTGGAGAGAATAGTGAAAGAAAAGGTGAGCTCAACTAGCCCAGTAAGAAATATTATGACTAAGATAATGCGAATAAATTATCATTAGTCTTAAACTTGATGTTAAAGCGATACACAATATAACAAACATCAAGTTTAATCTGCGGTAGGAACAAGCAATCCATTAAAAGAGTTAAGTAGAGAATAAAATCTACTATCTTTTATGATTTAAAAGGTTTTTCATCACTTTTATCGCTGAGACACAACTTAATAAATAATCCACATCATCGAATCACCCCTGCATTACAGCCAAGGATATTCTTTAGTATCACAACCATAATTATCCACGCACTCACGGGCCAAGAATATTTGTGTATTCATTAATGGTCATGATCATGCCAACAACTATCCATCAATGCACTACAGACCAATGAGGACTTTTTCCACATCATTTGTAACATTACGGTCATGATTACACCCGAATAATCCCAGGTCATAATCATACCAAGTCCATCTATACACTTTCAGGACACACGATGACTTTCAACATAATATAAACATGAGGATGATGACAATGATATAAGAATTCAATAAAACAAGTTCAAGAATTAATTTATCCGAGGAACTAATAATGTCCAAATTGTCAACATGATCTTTGCTTTGTAGAGTAAAATTCAAGAATGCTCGGAAAAATATTTCCATGAAAAGATCTTTGGATGAAGCGCAAATATCAAGGATATTCCACTAATTTCATGGAGTATAGAAGTCAAAACTTTAACCAACCGAGTATAATATAACGAATGGAATAACAAAAGATATCACCATGCATGCGGTATTGCGCCAAGGCAGGTTATTCAACAGAATAATAAATAATCTAACCGGTCGAGGCAAAATTCGCACCAAGCGGGATGTTCCAACAAAATAATAAGGGCGGAACCAGTCCGGCATAAGCGCATGATACATGATATTCCAGCGAGAATAATAATAAAGATTTTAACTAGGTCCCGGCGAAACGCATGTGATGTGGATATTCCAATGAGAATAATAAAAGGCGGAACCCGGTCCGTAAAAAGCATGCAGCGTGATATTCAATGAATAATAATAAAAGATGGAACTAGGTCCCAGTAAACGCATGCATACAAGATATTCCAACAGAATTATAATAAAGATTGAATAATAGAATAATGTCACCAAGTATAGGGTAGTCCGCGTATACTGGTTATTCCAGGAGAATAATAAAGAATGGAATAACAGAAGTCTCTTCATGAATACAAAAGAAATAATAGCCCTAACAAGTACAACAAATAATATCCCTTACCGTAAAAGAAATTGAATATAAGAGTATAGAATGAGCAGAATACTTTTCTATAGCTTCTCTATAATTTCTCTCTCTAGAGTTTCAGTGAATTCGTAAGAAATAATGAAGGAATGAGCTTCTATTTATAGGAGAATTGAAGGATACAATTGGACTGTACAGAAGGAATTCAGACAAAACCATTTGCTGATTCACAACTCCACTGATCCAACACATCAGTAATCTTTTTCAAAGAGTTGGCCAATGAAAAAATGAACACATGCGACTGTAAAAGCCTTGACCAATTAAAACGCACCCTGCCTTGACCAAGCTATCAATAATACTACATGTTTGAAAAGTTTGGCCAATAATGACCAAACTTGAAAAATCACTCCCAAACCTGACAAAATACCCACCAGGACCACCATCATCCACCCACATTTTTATATACCCATATATATATTATATACCCACCATTAATTCCACCACCACATATAATACACCACCCACCACTCACATCATCTGCACACATATATATTCCACACGCCACTAACAGTATATATATATATATATATATACGAAAAAATTGATATTACTTTCTCCCGACGATTTTAAAAAATGAGAAAGTGAGGGGTCCAAATAATACGCCAAACTCTACACAAATCTTGGCGAATAATTGAACAAAAGCGAGTGACTTCTTACGTAAGCATCAATAATTAAAACCGTAAGTGTGCTCTCTTTATGCTACGCACGGCGTATTACTATACTTTTAACACACAGTGTTTCAACAGTTAACAGTAAAACTTCTGTAGTTATTTTCATAAAGTATTTTTGTCATTTTCTCAATCCGAATGATAATTCCGTTAGTGGGGTCACCCATGATTGTCTTAGTCGTCTGAATATTCCTGTTAAAACGAATATTCTCCGACCAATCAAATATTATATATCCACTTGTGTACTTTATAAAATTTATAAATATTACCCACAACTATAACATTATATAAAATTTACTCCATAATATTCAAAAATGATATTTATAGAAATTCATCTTTATTTATAAAAGTTGGGGTCTTACATATAGAGCCAGGGTTTCAAGCCCTGCTCGAATCTTCTAGCCTTTCTCACTTCAGTGAGCGAATAGTGCTAGTTCATTAAACTTGGCAGCATACTGGGGAACTGTCATATCCCCTTGTCTCAATTCCAGAAACCTCATCTCCATCCTCCCTTGCATACTCGTGGGAAAATAGTTCTCGAAGAAAATCTCCTTGAACCTCTCCCACGTTAGGTTTCCTATATCGGCCCTAGCCTGGTTTGCCTCCCTCCAGAAGTTGGCCTCTCCCTTCATCAAATAGGTTGCAAAGGCAACCTTTTGACCCTCCTCAACATTTGCTATTACAAATGCTTTCTCGATTTCTTTTACCCAAGTCTGGGCTTCTATAGGGTCCGTAGTTCCTTTGAACTCCAGCGGAACTACACTTTTGAAATCCTTAAAAGTAGTAGCTCGTACTACTCCAGGAATTATGGGTACATTAGCCCCCGTTCTATTAAATACAGCCATTAAAAGATTAAAGAACTCCTGCATTGGATTAACCGGACCACCCTCCTGTTGGTTAACATTAGCGCCCTGATTTCTTTGTCTCCTTCTTGGCGGCATTTTGCTGTTAAGAAAATAACACATCATTATTACTTTATTCTTGTTGGTTTGTTATTATTTGTAATAAAATAACAACTCATACTCATTACTCAACATATTCCATAAAAAGACTTATATTGATTCATAACTTGTAGTATAACACTACATTGTTTACATTACTCAGCCTTAGCTGATTACATTACCATCCCACAATTACTTTCCAAAAACTGGGATTTACAAAAGACTACCCTTTTTTATACAAAAGAAGGTTTTACGTCACTACTAGATACATAATATTTACATATCTATTCTACTCTAGCTATTGCTAGACTACATCTGTCGTAGGGCATTCTCGAAATCTTTCTTTGGCGAATGGTAATAACATCTCTCTTGATAGTGTGTCCGGGTCCATCACCTTCTATCTCGATATCTAGCTACCGTCTCTTTGAAATCTACATGAGAACTCCTATGAATATAGGACATCCTCTTTAACTTCCGGTTTTTAGTCTTTAGCTCCTGCTTGAGCTCAAAGACTTCATATTTCAGCTCTCGGACCTTGTCCTTAGCTAGAACTCTATCATCATGCTCCTCTTCCCACATTCCCTCCATGCTAGCCTTGTCCTCACGGACAGCTTGGAGTTTCTCTTTCAACTCCTTAACCTCTTGGCAGTAATGGACATTCTTATCCAACACCGACATAAACAATGCCTTCATCGATTCCCCCGTAGACATTTCCTCTATAGGTGGAACTTGGTCCTCTGTAGGTGGAACTTGGTCAAAGGACATCACGTCCACTTCCTCCTTTAGCATGCCATCAAATATAGACATGTAGTCTAAATCGTCTGAGTCTCCCGACTCGATTATCACCAACTCTGGTTCTACTGCTACGGGATTTGGTAGTATATATACCCGATTAACTGAATCCTCGCTCACTATATGTATATCTCTATACATATCATTTTCTCCTGACATCTACAATAAACAATATAGTTTAATTAGTACATGTCAGTAAAATAAATAGAAATACATAACATAATATAATGCATTTTTATAGGGTTACTTTCCATCTCTTAATTCCTTATTCTTTCTTAAGGTTATGACTTAAGGTTCTTCTTTCCCCCTTCAGTTTTATAACCTAGGCTTTGATACCAACTTGTAGCGCCCCTAAATCTGGGTATCTTCCAACCCAACAGATGGTGCTATACTGTACAACATTCATACATTCATTCAATTGAAAAGTCTCAAAGAACGAACATAACTTCTATATATTTAAAGTAATATTTACATTTCCCAGGTTCTATACCCATTACAAAGGTTCTTTGTCATAATATCAGTTACATTACAACAATAAACCTATACTATTATAAGAAAACTTAGTAATCTGCCTTAGCTTTTCTCTTATCCTTTTTCGACCCTTCAGGACATTCAGTCATAGCTGCATTCATATGGTTCAAGCAAGAGTGAGCATAACTGGCTCAGCAAGTATAAACATTTAATAACAACATGCTTGACACATACAAATCGTATATCTTCAATAACTGAACAATAGTTATGAAGTACTATTGATAACTCAAAATAGCACTCCATCTTTTCTTTCAAAATGTTTTACAATAATAACAATATTTAGTAAAACATTCACTCCGGTCAAAGACCTCGAGTATTCATTCTTTATTGGAAAAGGACAACCTGAAAGTAAGTCCGTAAGCCCAATATTACTTATGAGCACTTCTAGGTGATCAGCCTATTGTACTCTATGTTGATCAACACTATATCTATTAAACGTATACACGTTTAAGAATTTGGCAACCTCACTTGCCTGTCGTGTTACCGACAAAACATTTGTTTAACATTTCAGTCTTCTTTTGAAAACCATATCAAGTAGTTGACAAAAGATAGCAACATTTGATAATACATGAATAGATTATCCATACATCAAGTCTAGCCAAAGGAATTGTCTTTAACTTCAACATACCTCAATTCATGCGAAAGAATACATGAACCTCAAAAACATGTTCAGATTGAACTGAGACAAGAGTTAGAATACTTGCCTTTAGCGTCTGCTATGGTATAATAACTTTATGTTCAAGTCGTTCAAGTCTCTACAATACATGATCACATAATGCCTTACATTAGGTCACATATAATCAAGTATGTATATAACTATATCATACCCTTCATTTCAATCTAATTGTGTATTAGATTCAATTACTATTCATTTTGGTTTATCATTATCCTTGCATTTATATTCGACTAGGTTATCTCAACCTTTATACAACATCCTTAAGGTTTAACAAAGTTTAACAATGTTATATTACATTCCTTAAGTTATGTTTACTTTCAAATCAATTAGCTTTCTTTTCTTTGTATTTAGAAACCTTCATTACTATCCTTGTTCTGAGACTGGCATTGCGGCGCCATCTTTATACTTACATCTCATATGCGATGCGAGCTTATTATATCATTTGTCTGGACTTGGCGGCTGCTGCATGAGTCCTTACTTAATAAATTTATTTGGCATGGCCACACTCAAGAGGATTTTGATGCTTGTACATGGCTGCTGCTTATTTCCACATATTATACTATGGTTCACGCTGCGGCGAACTCTTGCAGTGTACTTAGACACTGTTACGCGCTGTGGCGCGAGTCATTTGGCCTACGGTTGGCGTCGCGATGCCAACTCTGTGCACAAGAAAACAAATTCAGTTTGTGAATTTTGTGAACTTCCCGGACGCATAACTTCTTCGTTATAAGTCTGAATTGGCTCGTTCAAAAGCCTACGGTTCACAAATTATGTAATCTACATGATCATTTAAGAATTTTATCTATTTGACTTCGTTTGCTAAAAATTCACCTATTGGTTCTTCATCCACAAACTGTCATAACTTACAGGCACGAGGGTGATCATCCCAATATGCCCTGCATTGATCAATACTACATGTCGAACAATATATTTGTCTAACATATCCGCCTTAGGCGCACAAAAGTTTCCCTATTCGGGATGTACATAGTTAGTCGGGAATCCGAACTAAAACAATTTGATTGGATACAATAAAGTTCTATTATGTTCAACAATATTTTTTAATCTAGGTCTAGCCTAGTCAAATAGCTTAGACAGCTTTTAATCAATGTATACATACCTGGATTTAATAAGTATGTATTAACAGGCACAACAATTATCCAAGTGAGAACACTTGTATAACAATATTTAGAAATTAATGAACATAAGATATATCTTGATCTATGATAGCAGAATTAAAGAACTTGTACAATAGATTCTAATTTAATAACTTACTTATACATAATCATTGCATAAGTACATACAAGGTTAAGATATTTGAACAATGAAAAAGAATAGTTCAGATACTAGCTTACACATGTCCATTGCATAAAGTAAATGCAAAGGTAAGATACTTGCACAATGAAGAGAATAGTTCAGATATTCGCTTATGCATGTCCATTGCATAAAGTAAATGCAAAGATAGGATACTTGCCTGATCTGCTGCTTACACAATTTAGTTTTATCTTTTATATAGCGACCTATCATTAATAAGATCATTCTGTCGATTAGAATAATATATCATAACACATAGTACTGTTATTTGCAGTCAACACATAACCTAATTGTGACACCCCCAAAATAGGTATACATCACCCATCTTGAGTCGCCAAATACATGGTACTGAAAACAAATACAAACTTAATTATACAACATGAGCTAAGAGTTTTAATAGAAACATTGTCTTCTAGACAGTATCTAAACTCAAATTCAATCCTCATTACATTTATTATCATACTAAATAGTGAGGACTGCTAAAATAACCATCTCGAACCATCACTCCATTCCCCGACTAGTCCCGACTACGTTCTCATTTCCTGAAGAGAACAATGAAAGCAAAAGGGTGAGCTCAACTAACCCAGTAAGAAATATTATGACTAAGATAATGCAGAATAAATTATAGTTATCCTTCAACAGTGTTAAAACTGATAAAATATAATAAACACTAAGTTTAACTGCAGCGGAACAAGCAATCCATTAGAAGAGTCAAGTAGAGCATGATATCTACTATTTTCTATGATTTAAAAAGTTTATTATCAATTTTATCGTTGAGACTCAGTTTAATAAATAATCCACATCATCGAATCATCCCTGCACAAAGGCCAAGGATATTCAATTGTATCACGACCACAAATTATCCATGCACTACGGGCACTATATTTTTCGAAAAATGGGTATGTGGGGGTCCAAATAATAAGCCAAACTTATGACAAATACTTCATAAAAATCCCCTCAATAATTTTAACAACATTTATCATTATTATAATTCGCAATATTTAACAACCAGATCGTTCCCGGGAAAAGAGGGGGCTTTCCGATAAGGATTTCTCCCTATTGGCGCGCAATTAGGTGACCAAACCTCTCCTCAACATAACTTTTTAGACATCGTCAATATTGTAAATAATAATATGAATAACTTTGTCGTCTCAATTATTTATTTAATAATATAGAAAATATTAACATTAATTGAATCAAATAACGTTAAATATTATGCAACAATTACTGTAGCAATAATTGAATATAACTGAGTGACTTCTTACGTAAGTATCAATAATAAATACCGTGTGCTACTATGCAACCACGCATACTACTGTACTTTTATCACCGGGTATTTCAATAATTAACGGTAAAACTTTCGCCGTTATTTTTATAAAAAGATATTTTTGTCGTTTTCTCATTCCGTGATAATTATGTTGTGGGGTCCACTAATGATTGTCTTGAGTCGTATTTAATATTCCTGTTAAAGCGAATATTCCCCAGAGCCAATCAAATATTTTATAACAACTTGCATACTTTGCAAAATTTATAAATATTACCCACAACTATAACATTATATCAAATCCACACCATAATATTCAAAAATATATTTCAAGAAAGATTCATCTTTATTTATAAAAGATGGGGTCTTACAACCTCCCCTTCTTATGAAATTTCATCCTCGAAATTAGGGTACGTACCTGGTATGTCGAAGAGGTGAGGATACCTTTATTTTATTTCAGATTCTAACTCCCAGGTCATTTCCTCAACATCGTGATTTCCCACAAAACTTTGACTTGAGGTATAACCTTGGAGCGTAAAATATGTTCTTTTTTAACCTAGATTTTAACAGGTACCTCTTCATACGTTAAATCTTTCGCTATCTCATCCGGTTCTAACTCAATAATGTGGTTCGGGTCTTCCAAATATTTACGTAATATGGATATGTGAAAAATATTATGAACATTAGACATACTTGGCGGTAAGGCAAGTCTATAAGCCATAGTTCCTACTCGATCGAGGATTTCAAATGGCCCAATGAATCGAGGATTGAGCTTTCCTCTCTTTCCAAATCCCGTAACTCCTTTCCATGGAGCAACACGTAACAACACATGCTCTCCAATATTGAATTCCACATCCTTTTGATAAAGATAAGCATAACTCTTTTGTCGATCTTGTGAGGTCTTTATACGTTGTCAGGTCATTTGATTCTTTTCCGTTGTCATGCGTACCAATTTCGGTCCCAACAACGTTGCTTCACCCACCTCATCCCAACATACTGGAGAACGATACTTACGTCCATACAACGCCTCAAATGGAGCCATGTCGATGCTTGCTTGATAACTGTTGTTGTAGGAAAATTCCACCAATGGTAAGAACTTGTCCCAACTTCTTTTGAAGTCAAAGACACAGAGTCTTAATAGATCCTCAAGAGTTTGAATAGTCCTCTCCGACTGTCCGTCCGTCTGAGGATGATATGCCAAACTGAATCGCAAGTCCGTGCCCATAGCTTTCTACAAACTGACCCAAAACCGTGAAGTGAATCTTGGGTCTCGATCAGAAACTATGGATACTGGCATACCATGCAGTCTTACAATTTCAGTTATGTACATATGAGCAACACGTTCAAGTTAATAAGTTTCTCGTATAGGTAAGAAATGAGTAGACTTTGTTAATCTATCAATAATGACCCAAATTGCATCTATGTCCTGAGAAACCTTTGGAAGACCAGTAACGAAATCCATGGTAATGTGATCCCACTTCCATTCTGGAATTTCAAGTGGTTGCAATGGACCTTTTGGCACTTGATGCTCCGCCTTGACACGTTGACAAGTTAAACACCTTGAGATAAACTCCGCTATCTCTCTCTTAATATTGTTCCACCAAAATATATGTCAAAGATCACGATACATTTTGGTACTTCCGGGATGGATTGCAAACGGTGTGTTGTGTGCCTCCATCATGATTTATACTTCAAATACGAGTCATTAGGAACACAAAGTCTGGAGTTGACTCAAAGTATTCCTTCTTCATCGATTCTTTCTTTCGAAATAGCACCTTCTAGCACTTTCTTCTTCATACGCATCAGCTTCAGGTCTTTAGCTTGAGTAGCTTTAACTTTATCGATTAAAGTCGATTCTACTCGTATATTTGCCATCATCACGTGGGTCTCTGGAGTCTTTTACTCTATCTCCATCCTTTGTAAGTCATACAAAATGGGCCTTTATACGACAATATCGCACTTTTCATTCAAGATATGATCTTCTACTCAATGCGTCAACTACTACGTTCGCTTTTCCAAGATGGTATTGAATGGTATGATTATAATCTTTCAACAGCTCGAGCCAATGTCGTTGCCGCATGTTGAGTTCCTCTTAAGTGAAGAAATATTTGAGGCTTTTATGATCCGTATAGATCTCTACTTTCTCCCTATACAGGTAATGTCTCCAGATCTTTAGTGAAAAAATGACAGCTGCCAACTCTAGATCATCAGTAAGATAATACCTCTCATATTCTTTGAGTTATTGTGAGGCATAGGCTATGAATTTCCCATGTTGCATGAGAACACATCCTAACCCTTTTCTTAAAGCATCACTGTAGATGACGAATCCCTCCGAACCAGATGGTAATGTCAGAACAGGTGCTGAAATGAGTCTCCTCTTTTGTTCTTGAAAACTCTTCTCACATTCGCCGCTCCAATCGAATTTTGTATCTTTTCGAGTCAGCTGAGTTAATGAAGTAAAGATTCGAGAAAATCCTTCCACGAATCTCCGATAATAACCAACTAAGCCCAGAAAGCTACGTACTTCAATTACTGACTTAGGTCGTTCCCAGCTTTGAATTGCTTCAATCTTCTTTGGGTCAACAGATATTCCATGATTTGATATCACGTGCCCAAGGAATGCTACTTCATCAAGTAAGAACTCGTATTTCTTCCACTTGGCGTACAACTTGTTTTCACGAAGCTTTTGGAGTATCAGCCTCAAGTGTTGCTCATGATCTTTACGTAAAAAAAAAGACGTCCCTCACCCCATGTACTCATCGGTTTTAAAAAAAATAAAAGACATCAGTTGGGGTAAGCCAAAGGCCACAAGGCCATGTTTGGCTAACCAAAATTTCCCAAAACTAAATTAATTTTATATTATTTATATTATATAGTTACTTTGTGTCACACCTTAATTTAGTTAATTTAGATAACTTATAATAGTAATAATAATAAAAATCTTATTATCATTATACTGATAAATAAATAAATAATCATATATTTAATTTAATTAATAAATTAGAAACATTACTTTATTTAATTTATTTATTTCCTTTAAATTAAAAAATTCATTTAATTGAATTATTTTTCTTAAATATTAAGCAATAGATTTAATTTAATTATTTCCTTAAATTAAATCCTTTAGATAAAATTAACATTAACATTATTCAATTTAATTTACATTAATCAATTTAGTTACTAAATTAATTCACTACAATTCCTTAATTATTTATTTCTCTCAATAAATAAATTATTATAAAGATTTATTTAATTCAATAAATATTTAAATTAAATTATAAATTTCTCAATCGTTACATCCTTCCCTCCTTAAAAGGATTTTGTCCCCAGAATCACAATTCGACAAATTCATTCGTCACATTCTTCCCTCCTTAACAAGATCTGTCCCTAGAATCACTATACATGATCAAGCAAACAACTAAGGATAATTTCTCATCATAACATCTTCAAGTTCCCACGTAGATTCCTCAGCATTGTGGTTCCTCCAGATTACCTTAACAGAAGGTATCACCTTATTCCTTAGTACTTGCTCTTTTCTGTCAACAATTTGAACAGGGACTTCTTCATATGTTAAGTCTTTCTCAAACTGTAAGGGCTCATATTCTATAACATGTTTATAGTCAGGCTTATATGGTCTCAACACCGAGACGTCGAAAATATTATGGATATGCACCAATTCTAGAGGTAAAGCTACCTCGTATGCCACTTCACCTACACGTCGAAGAACTTCAAAAGGACCTATAAATCTAGGGCTTAATTTCCCTTTCTTGCCAAATCAAATTTTCCCCTTCCAGGGAGATAATTCCAAGAATACATAACTACCAACATCGAATTCCCGATTTTATCGCTGTTGATCGGCATATTTCTTCTATTTATCCTGTGCAACTATCAATCTTGCTCGAATCACCTTGATGATCTCGATGGTTTGTTGTACCAACTCTGGGCCCAATAGTTAACGTTTACCTACCTCATCCCAGCATAACGGAGTTTTGTATTTCCTGCCGTATAACGCTTCATAAGGCGGCATGCCAATACTCGCGTGATAACTATTATTATAGGAAAATTCAACCAACGGTAAATAATCGTCCCAATTTCCCTTGAAATCCATAATACATGCTCTGAGCATATCCTTTAGTGTGTGGATGGTTCTCTCAAGCTGTCCGTCTGTTTAAGGATGGTACGCTGTGCTCATTCTTAGCTGTGTTTCCAAACATTCTTGTAATCGTTTCCAGAAATTTGATGTGAAACATGGATCTCTATCTGATACAATGGACACAGATACACCATGTCATGAAACAATTTCCTTCACGTATAGTTTTGCCAACCGATCCAGGTTAAATCTAATCTTGATTGGTAAGAAGTGTGCCGACTTCGTCAATCGATCAACAATCACCCAAACGGCGTCATAACCTTGCTGAGTCGTTGGAAGACCTACCACAAAATCCATTGTGATATGCTCCTATTTCTATTCCGGTATCTCCAACGGTTGCAATAACCCGCTTGGCCTTTTATGTTCAGCTTTAACTTTCTGACACGTTAAGCATTTCGCCACACACTCAGCCACATCCCTCTTCATATTCAGCCACCAAAAATGATGTCTAAGATCCTGGTACATTTTTGTACTTCCAGGGTGAATTTAATATCTTGAGTTGTGAGCTTCACTCACAACTTCCTCTTTAACTTCCGGTACTAGCGGAACCCAAATTCTCCCTTCGAATCGAAGTAACCCTTCCAAATCGATTTTGAATTTGATTTCCCCCCCTTCAAATACTTTTTGTTTTACCTTTTCGCAGTCCACTTCCTGAAGTTGGTGCATTCTTCACTTTATCTATAAACGATTAATCGTTTCCTATTTTGAATAACTTCTCGTCGGTTTTTTTTGGATATCTAATTTCTAATTCCATCCTAGCCATTTCTGACACTAACTTCTCCTAAGCTGTCAACATCATTAACTTTTCTCGTCCCTTCCTGCTAAAAGCATCAGCAACAACATTCGCCTTTCTGGGATGATAGAAAATCTCGCAGTCATAGTCTTTGATTAGCTCTAACCATCTTCTTTGCCTCATATTCAAATTTTTTTGTGTAAAGATATATTTCAGACTTTTATGGTCAGTATATATCTCACACATCTCTCCATAAAGATAATGTCTCCAAATCTTAAGGGTAAACACCACTGCAGCCAACTCTAAGTCATGAGTCGGATACCCTTTTTCATAATCTTTTAATTGACGTGATGCATATGCAATAACTCTGTCGTACAGCATAAGCACACAACCTAGTCCTTTATGCGATTCATCACTATACAACATAAATTCCATGTATCATCAGGCAATGACAACACAGGTGCTATACTTAACTTCTTCTTTAATTCATGAAAACTTTCCTCACACTTCTCCGTCCAAACAAACCTAACTGCCTTTGCTGGTTAAATTCGTCAACGGGGTCTCGATTTTGGAAAAATCTTGAATAAAATGCCTATAGTAACCTGCCAACCCTAAGAAACTCATTATCTCTGACGGTGTTTTCGGCTGATCCCAGTTTACTACAGCTTCAACTTTTGATGGATCTACCAAAATTCCGTCTTTATCAATAACATGCCCGAGAAACTGTACACGTTCCAACCAAAACTCACATTTTGAAAATTTTGCGTATAACCTCTCTTTCCTCAATGTCTCCAACGTCACTCTTAAGTGTTCAACAAGTTCTTCCTTGGTCTTAGAATAAACCAGAATATCATCAATAAACACCACCACAAATTTATCTAAGAATGGTTTAAGCAGCTTGTTCATCAATTCCAAGAACGCTGCAGGTGCATTGGTTAAACCAAATGACATAACCAAAAACTCGTAATGAACATAATGAGTTCTGAATGTCTTCTTCGGTACGTCTTCTGGCCTCACTTTCAGCTGATGATAACCACTCCTCAAATCTATCTTTGAAAAATACCTCGCACCCTTCAGTTAATCAAACTGGTCGTCGATTCTTGGTAACGGATACTTATTTTTAATCGTGACCTTATTCAATTCTCTGTAATCAATGCAGAGCCGCATCGATCCATCCTTCTTCTTAACAAATAACACTGGCGCTCCCCACGGCGATACGCTCGGCTGAATATACTTCTTATCGAGCAATTCTTGCAATTGCACCATCAACTCTTTCATCTCTATCGGGGCCATTCTATATGGTGCCTTAGATATCGGGCCTCTTCCTGGTACTAAATCAATCACAAACTCGATTTGTTGATCTGGCGGAAGACCCGACAAATCTTCTGGAAATACGTCTGCAAAATTTCTTATGATCGGTATTTCTTCTAACTTCGCACTTTTCTTCTATGTATCAACTATGTAGGCTAAGTATCCTACACATCCTTGTCTTAACAACTTCTTGGCTTGCATCACCGTCAAACAACTTGCTTGTCGAGGTGATTTGCTGCCATAGAACACAACCTTTGATGGAGTCATAAGGTTAACACACTTTCTTTGGCAATCAATTACTACTCCGTGATTGAATAACCAATCCATTCCCAGGATAACATCAAACTCACCCAGTCTAATTGGTATCAAGTCTACCCTCATCTCTTGACCCTTTATAACCACTCTATAATTCTTATATATGAACCTAACAAGAATCACTTCCCTATTTGCAATCTCTATGCTCAAAGGATAATCTAATTCTTCCTGAGGCAAATCTAAGTTTTGAGCAAATTCATCGGATATAAATGAAAAAGTAGCACCCGAATCAAATAGTACATAAGTATTAATACCATAAATCGGAATGATACCTGACACCACATCCTTAGACTAAACAGCATCCTGCATGGTCATATTGAAAGTTCTCGCAGTTGGTCGGCTTGACTGTGCTGGTCCAGTGATAGTCAATGCACCACCACCGTTGTTGTTTCCCTTTCCTCCACTTGCACTCCTCGCTGGCTTTTTAGGGTAATCACGAGCCATGTAATCCTTTGAACCGCAGGTAAAACATGCGCCTTTCTGTTGGCTAAAATAGTTTGGTGCAATGTGTCCCTCCTGACCACAGTTGAAACACACCCGCTTTCCCTTCAAACACACCTCAGTATGGTTCTTTCCACAAGTAGCACAAGCTTCAAAATTTTTCTTCTGCTGACTTCCCTGCTGTCCTCCCGTATTTGAATTCTCGTTCTACTTCCTCTTCTGATTGTTACTTCCAACATTACTCCCACCAGCCTTAATCTCATTATAATTCTTCCTCTTCTTCTGTTCTTGATTGTACTTGGTCAAGGCATTGCTTCCACCTTCTGTAATAATTACCTTTTCCAGTACAGCCGCAAAAGTATTTAACTAGAACATTAAAACCTTGCTATACAGCCAGGGTTTCAATCCTTGTTTGAATCTTCTTGCCTTACGCTCATCCGTATTGACTTGATAAGTGGCAAACCTTGCCAACTCGTTAAACTTCGCAGCATATTCTGGCACCGTCACAGTTCCTTGTTTATGCTCCAGAAATTGTAGCTCCAACTAATTCTGAGAACTCGCTGGAAAGTACATTTTGAAAAACATTTCCTTAAATTTATCCCACATTATCACTCCTTGTCCCCCACGAACCTTATTTGCTTGCCACCAGTAGCTAGCTTCGGACTTCAGCATGAAAGTCGCAAATGCAGTCTTTTGATCTTCGTTAACTCTAGCAACATCAAACACCTTCTCCATTTCCATAATCCAGGTTTGGGCTTCCACTGGATTCATAGACCCTTGAAACTCTGGCGGTCCAATCGCTTTGAATTCCTTGAATGTCGTAACTTGAGCTTGCGGTTGATTCGCAAGTTCTCCCGTCAAAAGAGTTACCAACAGCTGAACCGGATTAGCGTTGGACTCATCGTTCTGTTCCAACGCAACATGATGCATATCAACTATCTCCTTCAGTTCCTCTACATTATCCTGTAACTCTATGTTACAATCGTACAAAGCATCATACATCTCAGCCGATACGGATTTTGGTGGAAACTCCATAGGATCCTCTTCCTCTTCCTCACACTCTATCTCCTCAGGACTATACTCCTTGGGATCGGTCACAGGCTCATCCTCCTAGATCAACTGTTCCTGCACCATGTGAATATCACGGGGTTCATCATCTCTAGGTAACTGAGGTATCACCTCCCTAGCTGGACTGGACCCTCTTTCGTTAGACATCTTGTCAACAAAATATTTTAAGTTTTACTTAACATTATCGATACTCGCGAGCACATAAATTATTAACATATAGCACATAATGTCTTTTATTGTTTAGTTTCCATGGATGCCTTAATCCATTCCTTAAAATCCGATAAGAGTTAAACACCTCTATGTTTTCTGTTTCCTTAAATGCTACTTCCTAATGTTTTCCCCACCTAAGGCTTTGATACCAACCTGTGACACCTCCAAATCCGGGTACTTCATTTCCACCGAATTTGGTGCTCACTATCAAAATAATTACATCTAACTACCCATAATAAAGGATAAAACATTAAATAACTTAACAATAATCTTTCCCATTAAAGGGTTACATCATCTCATAAACAATCCCAGGTAATCTAACCTTAAATTATTACATCAATTTGCGGAATACATTATAAAATAAAACATGTCTTATAACATCACGCATTTAAAAAAACTTTAAATAATTCTTTAACATTTGGACATCTTGCTTTTTCCCTTGCTAGTAGATGGCTCATCACCTCTTTTGACCTTAGCTGCATTGTTAATTACAAGAGTGAGCAAACAATTTCTCATTGACATAAAGAATAGTAATAATAACCATATGAGAATGAACAACGAATGTTGTACAATAATGAACTTGTTCTATAAATACAAACAGAAACAAGTTTGAACTTTAATATCTGAGGGTCTTATGATCACGAACTAAGTCCACGGTGATTAGGTATTACTACCCCAACCTTAACAGTTAATTAGACTGTACAGACTCTTCTTAACGTACTTAGGGGGATCAGCCCTTTGTACCATGTATTGTGCACAAACATCTAAATGTTACACGTACAAAATCCCCTATGTTAGGGTTGTTCGTCTCAGTTTGAATTTAGAATTTCCGCACTAAAGAAAGTTTAGTTTGGAACTAGTTTATCAGTGTTTCGAGAATTTTAGAACACTATTCAATTTCCATCAATAAAGGTTTAATACAATAATGTATAACTAAACAAGGGTATCAAAGTCAAAGATCGGTATCAACAATATATAATTGAATAAACGTGATATACATGCAAAGTACTATATTCAAAGAATTAGAACAATCTCCTTTGAATCAATGTATTAGAACAATATATGCGTTTAAATAATAATCAAGAAATGAGAATGTGAAACTCATTCGATGTGACGAATTAGGTTACAAGAGCTTATTTAATCATACATAAGAATAGAATCAATAGTCTTGCTCAATGAAAGTTTAGGAAAAGAAACTTACATTCATAAACAAAAGAATGAAGTTAGAAAGCTTACTCAAGGTAAAGAGTTAAGGTTTAGAAACTTGCCTTGTATGTAAGCTACACAAGTGTAAAATAATCTCCAATTACCCTACATATATCATTGAAAAAGAAATAACCATTAGTTGTATAAACATTAGCTTTTAGGGTTTAAACCATCATTTAGGTCATAACCCTAACCTAGCACCTAACCATGTAGGTTAACATACTTAATGAATCTGGAATCTCATTACGATCCAACATAACTTAATCATTCATCTCTAACTTTGGAAAGCATCACATTTGGTTTTATTATATAACTTATTAAACAATTATTTAAAAATCTTCACACTTCGCATTACCACACATTACAATCTGATATTAAAGCTTATATTATGTCTTAACATCATTAACATGCATGCTTGATCAACCTAAGTCCCTTAAACATGACCTGCAAATGAGCAAACTTCACTGCCTCAGACTAGAGTATGGAGCAGCTGCGCTTGAGATCTGCATACAATTTTGCTTTTTTTGTCTTGGCACCAAAGACAATTGCTATTTGGCGCATAGACAGAGGCGTAAAGCGGCGGTGAACAATGATGGCAATTTTTAGCCCAATAAACACGAATTTCACCCACAAAACAGTGAAATTAACATCTACAATTGGTACAGACTATTATAAACATGTTTGCTAACATTCACAACCAATTATAACAATTTAACATCAACTAAAACAAGTTTGATTTTTCAAAATTCATATTTTTCATATCGAATTCCATTTTTGAACTTCTTCACAAAAATCATCACTGACATCTCAAATTTTCACCAAATCACTTCGTTCAAACAACGCTATCTTCGTTTCTTAATGAACTAACATAAACAAGCTTCAATTTGCAGTTTAACATATAAATTTATCACTTAAATTGGTACTTTCTAAGCCATATCAAACAACATAAACACTGTTATATGAACTCTTTCCACTACAACCCAATTTCACATTTTTAATCATCAAATAACACTTACATATGATAGATAACAGATTATAAATCATAGATACATATATGTGTATCAATCTATCACAACTATCAATAGAAATTTTAAGAAAACAAGAGTTAAAAAAATAGAATTGATTATACCTTATTCATTGATTATTGGCTAGTAAAATTGAGAGTAATCCTTTTTCCCAAAAACCCCTCCTCTCAAAATTACTGTAATTCTTCTCACCAAGCTCTCTCTCTAATCTCTGTGTTTCTCTCTTGTAGTTCTATAATCTAGATTTAGGAGAAAATAAGAAGCGTAGAAAAAAATAATTGACCTCCCTCACCCCACATACTCATCAGTTTTAAAAAAAAATAAAAGACGTCAGTTGGGGTAAGCCAAAGGCCACAAGGCCATGTTTGGCTATCCAAAATTCCCCCAAACTAAATTATTTTTATATTATTTATATTATATAGTTACTTTGTGTCACACCTTAATTTAATTAATTTAGATAACTTATAATAGTAATAATAATAAAAATCTTATTATCATTATACTTATAAATTAATAAATAATCATATATCTAATTTAATTAATAAATTAGAAACATCACTTTATTTAATTTATTTATTTCCTTTAAATTAAACAATTCATTTAATTTAATTATTTTCTTAAATATTAAGCAATTGATTTAATTTAATTATTTCCTTAAATTAAATCCTTTAGATAAAATTAACTTTAACATTATTCAATTTAATTAACATTAATCAATTTAGTTACTAAATTAATTCACTACAATTCCTTAATTATTTATTTCTCTCAATAAATAAATTATTTAAAATATTTATTTAATTCAATAAATATTTAAATTAAATTACAAATTTCTCGATCGTTACATAAAATATAATAAACATCAGGTTTAACTGCAGCGGAACAAGCAATCCATTAGAAGAGTCAAGTAGAGCATGCTATCTACTATCTTCTATGATTTAAAAACTGTTTTATCAATTTTATCACTGAGACTCAACTTTATAAATAATCCACATCTTCGAATCATCCCTGCACAACGGCCAAGGATATTCATTAGTATCACGACCAAAAATTGTCCATGCACTACAGCCCAAGGATATTCATGTTTTCATCAATGGTCATGATCATGCCAGTAATTGCCCATTAATGCAATACGGGCCAATGAGGACTTTTATCACATCATTTGTAACATTACGGTACTGATTATACCGAATAATCCCATGTCATAATCATACCAATCAATAGTACATCTATGCACGTAAGCCATATATGACTTTTATCACAATATAAGCATGAGGATAATGACAATGATATAAGAATTCAATTAAAAGAAAGCAAATGATAAATTTTAAAATCATATGAGACCATGTAGATTTCGGTTGAATCCATTTCTAGAAGAATCTTTGGTGTCCCATCATCTCTTCGTGGAACAACTGGTCCGTTCTCCACAACCCACCATTCCCAAGGATCTCTTTTAAGATATATCATCATTCAGAATTTCCAGAAGTTGAAATTTTTTGTTCCAAATAGCAAAGGAGGTCTATTGGTTAATTGACCTTCTTGATTGTTGTTCTCGAATTATGCCATGTCAGAATGTTTCCCTACAAGTCACCTTTAAGACCAAGATAAGTAGAGCCAAGCTCTGATACCAAATGAAATTTAACTAGGCACACTTAGAAGGGGGGGGGGGGGGTTGAATAAGTGTGGGAGCAATCTATGACCAATTTTTAAACTTTAGATCAAGTTATTAACTTTAGGCTACTATTTTGATTAATTCAGTTTGCTGAATTAATATAGTCTATTGAAATAACTAAATATCCTGCTGAATTTATAAAATACTTAGTGTTGAAGAATTATCTTAATATAATGCAAATATTCAAATTTTAATTATTAAGATAATTAAATGACTTACGTGAGTAATTAAAGTAAAACAAGCAGTAATATCAACACCAAGATTTTTTACGTGGTTCAGCTATTATCCTCTATAATAATAGCCTTCCACGTTTAATACCAACTAGTATTGGAGACTCACTTTATTTATATCTTTAGAAATAAACACCGATTACAAAACAGATTCTTGCAAAAATTAATTAACAATTAATTTCTCTTGAGCACTCTTGCTCCTTGTGCACCTATGCACTCTTCAAGCACCTTTGCTTCCTTGAACCTATTTGTAAACTTTTTCTTTAATCCACTAGGATTAAAACCTTTAGAATACACTTAATCTAAAATAGAAATTCAATACAAATATAGAGGTGTATGATCAATGCAAGAATAATCAATTTAACAATTAAAGGCTCAACTATATGCAATGATCAATTAGTACAGAAAGATTAAACAATTAAATCTTACCAAATACCAGCTCAAAGATATCAAAAATAAAATGCTTAGCTGCTCAAACGTTTGCACCAATAAAATCAGTTTACTCAATAATGACAGTAATTAGTTCAAAAAGGTAATCTGTGAGTCGTCTTTAATTGAAGCATGTCTTACGGATTTTATAGTCAAATTAAAGTTACCGTTTCATAAAGATATGTACTGATTTTGTTCCAAAATTCAAACGGCATACAAATCCTTAATAACAAAGGTGATATTTATCCAAAAATAAATCAAGCTTATGTTATTTACTGTTTGGATAAAATAAAAAGACCTTTTCAAATACAACCTACTAACAAGCTTTGACTTAGTCTTTCTTTATCATTTAACTTGGCTTGTAGGTGGCGTGAGACAACATACTCCTTTTCCAAGACTCAAGGTTTTCCAAGTTCCAAGATAATCATTATCATTACTCCTTCAAAACCGCATACGTACTCATCACTTTTCACACGGTTATATAGCTACTGATCTTTAGGCTTTCTAGTCCCACATAGTATCCACGTATAGCAATAATAAAAAGAATCTCAAAGATATCAAGTATACACTTTTACAAGTAAGCATATGTTTAATGATTTATCAATTCTTTTTGTGCTTGTATAACATATATTTTAACATTTAGAAAACAAAACCTTTTTCCTTAGATTTAAAACATTTTTCATTTAAGACATATAATAAAATGTCAATAATATGTCCTAGATCCTTTAAATGAAAAATCAATTATTATGCAATTGACCTTACATTTGGTTTTCCTAGTACAGACAAATTCTTCACCCACTTGAATATTCCTTATAATCAGATACCTGAAATGCCATAAAACAATTTAGCATACAAATAATTCATCATCAAAACCTAAGGATAAAATATGACTAGGTCAACAGACATTCATTGTCAAACAACATTTTTAAACTTTTCAAGATTTTGAAAACATCAAATTCGAGCCTATAGATGTTATGGATATAACAAATACCAACCCAAATCACCTATTTACACTTCATACGACATATTTAAACACTTAACCATAACATCCAACATGGCTTTAATGATCAGATTTGGTTTAGGGTTTTATACCTTTATTGAACAATTTCTTGATCTAGGGTTCTTGATCTGTTATGGGTGAACTTTGAACTGGATTTGGGACTGATCTATCAAAATATTTCATGGGTTTTATAGAGAGAAGGTCTTGATGATGTGTTTGTGTAAAAATGAGGCTTGAAGGTGGCTTTTCTCTCTCTTAAACTTTATATATGATAGTGAAATGAACTTGGCTGAGATAATGCTGTTTATTTTATAATGTTTTATGTCACATGTGCAATCCAATTTGGTCACCAACTCCAATATATGGCAAGATTCACAAGTTATCTCCAATAATGAAAGATGGGCAATTTGCTCATTTGCCTAGCAAATTTAATGGCTAATATGTAATCTTGGCAACCCTTAGGGTTTGACCCTAAGGTTTTAAAAAATAGTTTTCTATGATTTTGTAATTAGGTTTAAAATGAAAATTTTAGTTTCTAACAATTACAAATTAGGGTTTCCTAATTATATAAAACATAAAAATTAGGTTTAATAATTTACTAATTATCATTAAGCTTGCTAAATAGCGATTAGGGTTTCTAATTTGACAACTAGGGTTCCTAATTTAGAAATTAGGGTTTCTAAAAATTAGGGTTTTCCCCTAATTAGGGCTATATTCTATAATACCCGACATTAATGACATTAACGCAATTACATAACATTCTTGAACTCCCATGTGAGTTCAAATTAGGGTTTATAATTAACCCTAAAGGTTTCTAGTTTAGTAATTAGGGTCTATAATTTAGAAATTAGAATTTCTAATTAGCAATTAGGGTTTCCAATAAATAGGGTTTTCCTAATTAAGATTAATATCAATTATATATATCAATTAACACAATTACTTAACAGTCTTAAGCTCTTATTTGAGTTTCAAAATAGGGTTTAATAAATTAATGCTAGGGTTTTCTTATAATGCACCATAAATGTTCCACAAATTAACATTACACACATACTGTACATTGAAAATTTAATTAATATTATATAATTATTCTCATTCCTTATTCAAAACCCAAATTTAGGGTTTTGAATCTATATGCGACATAACATTCATATACATACTATTAATAATTAAGTTAAAATAATTATGGTAACGTTCAGATAACCACCTGAGGTTTGGGCGCTTTCCAACTTAACCACATGTAGTCAGTAAAGCTACATTTAGACTCTCGACTTTTTGAGTTGAAGCGAAAAAATGCTTTACGTCTTAACTCTGTTACTTTATTTGGCTAAAGACTTAATTACACTTCATATATATATTTGAAAACGACAGATGCGATAAGGGTTTCTTTTCATTTCATATTAGTTTGATATCTAGGGCTAAAGAACGAGCGATCATGGTGATATCTAGGGCTAGAGAGGTGAGAGAAATAGGGTGTGGGTTTAGTGTTCCTGGTGGATCTTCGTGATTTACTAGGTTCCCACCTTCGCTTGGTCTGTGATACTTAATTTGGTGCTGATGTAAGTAATTTTCTCCTTTGTCATCAAACAAAAAGGGAAAGATCCATCACTCGAGTTCTACCACTACTGCTCATTGTTCGTCTCTCTTGGTGAAGTATGGGCGATGATTGGCACGGTGAATTATTTCAGCGAGGGTAAAATCAGTAGCAAAATAAGTAGGACGGGGAATGAAAGTTACGGGTGGTAAAGGCACGTCAAGGAATTCGCCAATGTACTCAGCCAACCAGTTACAATGAACCCATTCCGTGACTGTAGAATGTTTACGCTGCATATGGAACTTCGATCCCACATCATAGAAACGTGTAGACATAAACTCAGCCAATTCTCCAACCTGATTGCTAACAAACTTAATCTCCTGACTTAACTGACAGGAATTCCGATTAAGCCTTCGCTGCATAACCTCTACCAAAGCAGTGGTTTGCAATTTGAACCCTGCTTATAAGTCAATAAACGCATCCTCAAAATTTTGATACATTTTGTTAATCTCTGGATCACCCAAAGGCAATTTTCCTTTCTCCAACATAGTCATACGGGTGTGAAGGCCAGACATTTTAGCTTGCAATTTTTCTTGATTACTAAGCACCAGTTTCAACATGTCAATAATTTCAGAAGAAGATTTTGTAGGGGGGCTGAACAGGAAAGGATGGAATTGAGATTGGAGGATCAGGATTCTTAGAATTAACATGAACAAACTTACCATCAAGTAAAACAATACACAACATTTTCAGGGATCCAACACTGATGGAATCAGTAATAGAAACATAATTATCATTGTCAAAAGAAACTTTAAAATGTTTGAACAGAGTAATGAGAGTAGCACTGTAAGGCAAACAAGTCTTGGTTTTTCGCAAACATGTGGCCATGTGATGTAGCATCATTTGAGACAAGTTAAAAGAAACTCCTCTTAAAATCATTGAAACAATTATCAAGTCTTGATAGGTAAAATTTGCTCCTCCACCTAAACGAGGCAATAGATTGTACCTAACAAGATGATTTAGGACACAAGAAATAGGAGAGACATCCACTGTTTTAGGAGTAAAAACATAATTCAAGAAATTGTTGTTCATCACAATTTGTAACTGTTCTAGAGGAGTTAATGGAAAATGAACAGCTCCTTTTTTTGTAAAAGGACACACCAGAAGATGGAATGTTCAAAATACTTCCAAAATCCAAGACTGTAAAATATAAAGATTTTCATTTGACAAAAGTTGTATAAAAATCCCCATGACACTCTAGATTTGTATAAAACTGTTAGACAAGTCTAGGGTATGCAACTGATGGTGGAAAAAGTATGGAAGACATACCACAAGACTCAAACAGTGGTCTTAAAGGAGATTGTTGAAAACAGATTTGATCAATAGACTTTTCATAGACAAATTGTTTTAGAAAAATGACTATTTTAAAACGTACCTCATACGCATTACTTCTAAAGAAGTTTTCAGGAAGATCAGATGAGATTTTAGGGTTTACCAAAATCGATGGGGGTGTAACCTTTGGCTTAAAAGATGGAGTCGTTGGCTGACGTCGCTGAGAGGGTCTAGTGGATTTAGGCAAAGAGGGACTAAAAGTGGACTCGTCAGAAGACGAAGAGTCCATGTACTCTATCTCTGACAACACAACCTTCTTCAGTTTCCTTTTGCTTGCGAGATGGTTCGGCAGTCGATTTGGGAGGAACTGCTGTCTATTTATCGTCGGAATCCATCATCGAGCGTTTATGTGTTCGAGTTCTCATGATTTTTGAAGGTAAGGTGAGAATAGATATAAGAAAAGAGAGAGAGTCTTCCAAGAATCTCAGCCGTCTTGTCTTTTCAATTTTCAAAAACCCATTATGAGATGAACTGAATAAAATGCATGTATGTATACACACTTATGTCTCCCGAGAATCCTTTTTCCAATCGATCTTTTCAATTTTAAAAAAATAATGATAGACTCCTTGATTATTGCGTCCATTATTTAAGGAGTTCAGTAGGCAGCCGAAAAGTCATATTATCAATTATCCTAAATATGTTATCAATTAATGAGATATGCATGCATAATAAGATAACGATAACACCTATTTGAAAATAAATTATGTAAGACACATCCCAAGTTCTCTTTGCAGCATGCAAAATCTATCTTCACTTAATGGTTTAGTGAAAATATCTGCAATTTGATTTTCAGTTGGAATAAAAATCAATTTAATTAACCCTTTTGATACATTGTCTCTTAAAAAATGATGCCTTACTTCTATGTGCTTTGTACGTGAATGTAACACAGGATTTTTAGATATATCTATAGCCCTAGAATTATCACAATATATTAGCACACAATCACATAATATATCAAAATTATATAGAGTTTGCCGCATCCATAAAATCTGAGAAAAACAACTTCCTGCAGCTAGGTATTCACCCTCAGTAGTTGAAAGAGCCACTGAGGTTTGCTCTTTACTATGCCATGACACGAGACTTTGTCCCAAGAAAGTACAAGCACCACTCGTACTTTTTCTACCAATTTAACACCCTGCATAGTCAGCATCTGAATAGCCTATTAGTTCAAAATGATTGGAAATTGGATAAAATAACCCTAAATTAATAGTACCACTTAAATATTTCAAAATTCTTTTAACATCATTTAATTGTGATTCTTTGGGTTTGGCCTGAAATCTTGCACACAGACAAACACTATACAATATATCGGGTCTAGAAATAGTTAAGTATAGTAAACATCTAATCATACCTCGATATTTTGTTATATCAACATCAATACCTTTCTCATCAATGGTGAGCTTTATTGATGTGCTCGTTGTTGTACCTTTCGAGTTAGATCCTTCAAAGCCAAATCTTTTGAGTAATTCTTTTGTGTATTTGGTTTGATGAATATAAATCCCTTCCTTTGTTTGCTTGATTTGTAGTCCCAAGAAGTAATTAGGCTCTCCCATTAAGCTCATGTCAAATTCTTTATGCTTGCACTTGGAAAACCACTCACAAAGAAAATCATTAGTAGCACCAAATATTATATCATCTACATATATTTGAACAATAATAATATCGATATTTTTATGCTTAATAAATAATGTAAAATCAATTTTACCTCAAACAAACCCGTTTGATAAGAGATACTTACTCAATCTTTCGTACCCCTTGGAGCTTGTTTCAAGCTTTAAAGGGCTTTCTTTAGCTTGTACACATGATTAGGATACTTTTTGTGCTCGAATACAGGAGGTTGTTTGACATACACTTCTTCATTGATGTACCCATTAAGAAACGTGCTTTTTACATCCATTTGATGAAGCTTAAACTTTTTGTAGCAAGCAAAAGCTAACAGAATTCAGATTGATTCCAGTCTTGTTACTGGTGCATAAGTTTCTTCATAGTCGATCCCCGCATGTTGGTTGTATCCTTGAGCTACCAACCTTGCTTTGTTACGAATGATTGTCCCATGCTCATCAAGCTTGTTCTTGAAGACCCATTTAGTACCAATGATGGAAACATCTTTTGGAGGAGACATAAGTTCCCACACTTGGAATCTCTCAAATTGTTGAAGTTCTTCTTGCATTGCCAATAGCCAGTTCTCATCAAGTATAACATCCTTTGCATTCTTTGGCTCAACCTGTGACAAAAATGCAGAGAATGCACAGTGATTTTGTAAACCTCTTCGTCTGGTTATACCTTTATTGATATCTCCAATGATATTTTCTAGAGGATGATTCTTGATGTATCTAGCTGTTCTTGGCATTTGGATATTATGCATTACTTCTTCTTGATCATTAGACTCATCTTCATCATCCTGCAAATCTTCAGGTTCACGTTCATGCTGGTCATTCATTTCAGTTTGCTGAATTTTTACATTTATTTGCATTATTTGTACATTTATTTATGTATATATATACTGATCATGACCAGTCTTGAAGCAGAGAGCATAACCAACTAATATTAGGATATATCTTCATAATCATTGAATGAGTTTCATATCTCCAAGTTTTGTCACCCACATCCTGATACTTTTCAAGGTATCCACGTGCCCCAAAATCCCAAATTAGCGACTCTTATTCATGCTACAAACATGTTGTATCTGAAAATGGAGCAGAATATCAAGTGCAGCAAAATTAGTAACATCATTCAACTTGGTCTTATACAATTAACAACTTTATTTGCAATGCGACTAGATACAACATTAGAAAGGGAAAAAAGTAGCTCAAATTAGCCTCAGTTAGCTGTACAACTTCCTTTTCTACGACTCATATGCATAGTATTGGGACTGAGCATCAATTCTCCTTTCTGCAAACGAATAGAATTGGATAATTAGAGTGCTAGATGTATGATAATAAATCAACATGTTGTATTTAATTCTATAACATTCAGAGACTAGAATATATCGGACTATCTAAAGTTAAAATGCAAGAGGGAAAAAAATTACCCCAATAAACAGACATGAATACTACTTTTTCCTAAAGAAATAAAAGTAGAGCAATCATCCAAAAAAACAGAACTGGCAAGATATGTTTTCCACAAGTGTACCTCCAACAACAACAAGTTTTTCTAGACGAGCAACAATATGTTTTCCACAAGTGTATTTCTTCAGTGCATTCAAAATTTAAAAATGGAGCACAAGCATACATAAATATATATAGCAGATGAACAACTCTGTTCTTAACTACCCAACAGACAACATAATTATAGAGAGTAATCCCATATTCAAAACAACTTTGTTCTTAACTACATATTCATCCATCCTACACAAAAGAACGCATAAAATTGATTACATAGACACAAGACATTCACAAGCTGCATATGGACTGGATACAAGATGAAGGATGCTCAAGCTGAGTGGATACAAGTTCTTGATGATTTATATCAACAGTTTTCTTAATTAGTTATTTAACATGTACCATCTAAAACACTAATTTGAGCGTTGAAGCTACAAAATTATGTGAATAATACACCATGAAAGCTCAAAGAAAAAACTATAAGTAACTGCCCTAAAATACAAACCCAAATACAATATTTCAGAACATTTCAGAACAGCCCTAAACTACAAACTCAAATGCAAAAAATAGAGACTTGAATAGTAAAAACCCAATACAGAAAAATCCAATACAAATCCTTGTGAACAGAAGAACAATCGTGGTGAAAAAAACCCAAATAGCAAAGAGACTTAAAAGGTTCAAATAAAACCTAGAAATCAGACCAAAACAAAACCCAGAAAGAGTTAATAGATGAATTTCATGAAATCTTCAACCAATAAAATTTTAGTGGAGGAAAATAGTTAAACCCTTGCCAAATCGAAGTCGATTTCAAGGAGGTAAAAGCTGATTCTGTGTAAAGGAAGTCGAGATTATTGTTGAATCAAGGAATTCGAGATCCAACTTCGAGCTCGAGGTTGCTTTGGTCATCCAGAAGTCGATATCTACTATCGTTGTTGATCTACTCTTCTTCTTTATTAGCTAGGTTGCTTTGGTTTATTTTGGTCTGAAGGTGATGTTATGTTTTGGAGAGGAGCGAAAAATAAGAAGTTACCTTTATATAGTAGTGCTAGTTAAGGAATATTACTAGATAAGGTGTAGTGCTTGTGATCCGGACCCTATATATATATATATATATATATATATATATATATATATATATATATCTGTGTGTGTGTGTGTGTGTGTGTTGGTCGAATTCTTAATTATGCTCACACGCAAGTGCACGTGGTCAACAAGTAATATCGTGATAAGTCGAGTAACGTTCCCACAAAGAATAGTAAGAAATTAATCCTAACAATTATCTATTTAATATTAACCAAATTTTCTTAAACTATCCAACTCAATGATTATAAATAAGAAAAACTAAGAAATTGAAAATATCAATCAATCAACATAACTTAAAATCCTTAACTTCAAGCAAATATTGGAGAATTAGGCTCACAACTTCACTTTAAGTCTCACTACGACTGTTACACCTTATTCCAGTTTCATTCACTATTTCAATTTATTAATCAAGAACACTTAAGTAGAATTAGCCATATCTTGATGCACTAATACCATATTAACTTAAATCCACAAATTAGATACAATTAAGCCAAACACCCTAATTAACTAATTCCCTATATCTATATGTGAACTAAACTCAAAGAGGGTTTAAATTCAAGTTCTCTAGACGATTACATGCGATGCTAGGCATGTCTCTATCCTAACATTCATCAAGATTCCATAATAACACAGAATTCAAGAACACATGCTAAAGTGACTAAGTCTAGATTCATACATCATCTCTCGAGTCCATACAAATCCACACAGAATTGGTGATCAAGCAATTCCTAAATTAAAGCATAAATCACAATAGATAAACTGAATTGATAGATTATTAAACTGAATTCAAGGCTTCACATTCATTGTTCAACTATAAAGATCCATTAGAAGCCTAATAAGTAACTTAGTTCATCATGAATGAAATAAAAAGTGAAATAAAAAAAGAATCCATCATCCCAATTACAAAAGTTGAATTAAAGAAGTAGAATAGATAAAAAAAACCACCCTTCTTCTTCGCTCCCACTTTCAATCTTCGTGATTATGACCTTCAATTCTTTCCTCCAATGTTCTTCACTCAAATTAGGGCTCTTACTTGTTAATTAATTGATTGTAGTGATCTCCTTGTGTTTTTGTTGTTATCTCATCATAAGTCATGTATTTAGTCATAAAATTGACGCCAATTGAAGTCCCAAGCCATGCCAACTTGCTCCCCTTCATGCTGCTGCAGAACTCTAAAAGAATTAAAACTCTTTCTCTCTCTCGTATCTTACGAGCACTTTTTGGTGATCAACCTATAGTACTCTATGTTGATCAACAGTCATTCATTAAACGTATTTACATTTAAGTTTTGGCAACCTCGTGTGCCCGTTGAATATATGACGTAAAATACTTTTGTTTATTCATACTCAAGCTTACCTTTGAATCTGCACCAAACAATTGGCATAGGATATCGTTATCAATACTACTTTGAAAGACTTGTTAATAAATCAATCAACTTTTAAGATTCGTCTAGCCAAGTTAAGATTGGCATTGAATCTTTCATAAATAACCCATGTATAATATAACATGAATCACGGAAACATGGCTAACATGAAGGTCAGACAAGCGTTAGAAGAACTTACCTTCAAGCGTCTTGTACGTTAAATTCAACCGTTCTCAGTCTATACATGATATATTCATATCGCGCACTGAAATTAGCTACCAAACAATCTAAACACAGTTTATACCAACTTATTTCTCTTCTATATCTTAATCAAAATAATTTCATTAATAATATTCGCTTAAGGTATTTAACATTCATTACTTCTTTATTAACATTCATTGTGGTTTATTAACATTACATGTCATAAACCAATACTCATCGATTGACGTTTAAGTACCACGATAGTTGTAACCCTAATCGGTTCACTATCAAATGCACAAGGCCAGTGTTGCAGCGCTAATCCCTTTGTTAAATGTTGTACTGCAATGTGAGTGAATAGTGATTGAGTTCACGGGTAGGCACTGTGGAACCAACTTCGTAGGCTTGGGCGACGCTGCAACGCCTGCCCAAAGCCTTTGACTTTTTTTAAGTTTTTCATTATGATTTCTTCCCGAGCTCGTAACGCGATCGTTATAACTTGGAATTGGCTCGTTCGAAAGCCATTATCTAAATATCTCATGTACTAAAATTTCATCCGAACAAAATAAGTTTATAAATTCGGTAACGATAAATTCATCGTTTAAATTTTCTTTACACGTTCGTTAAACGTTCGTGAGCGTTCTTTGCTCGTTTCTTTGTTTTAAGTCCAAATTCGACCGTTCTTGAGTCCACGACTCTTAAATACATTTTTCTTCAATACTCCACTAAACCAAGATTTCTAAGTTTAACGGCGACTTTTGATTATCGTTTCAGAAATCTTAGTTAGCTACTATTTCGATGATTAACATCATTTCCCGTAAATTTTGCCATAACTTTATTACTCAAGATTTTTACGCAAAACCAAATGGAATCAATCCATTAGTTAATCATCTATATCCTAACCAAGTAATTTGCATCTAACTTATACATGATGGTTTTCAATTTGTCCGTCAACAATAAATTCTAAGTTTTATCCATTTTCTTCGATTAATGCTTAAGTAGTCGATTATGATTCTCACTAAGACATGACTTATTAACGTTTTTGTTCACTAATAGCCATCCTTATTCCTCCGAAAGATTCATGCTCCACCAATTAATACTTTTCTATCCAATTTTCTAAAGAAATAGATGAAAAGTTTGGTTTACGTGCTTATACCTCTTAGCGTTCTTCGCGTTCTTGATAGTTTGTTGAACTAGTTAGATTTTTTTTTCCTTGATTCCTTGTTATATCTCTTCTCTCTCTCTCTCTCACAATATATGTAATGATCGAGAATTTTAATATTTAATTTAAAATATTTATTGAGTTAAATAAATATTTTAGTTGATGTGTTAATTGATTATTTATTTATTGATTAAATAAATAATTGAAGAGTTGTGTTGGATTAGTTTAGTTAAGTGTGTATTTTGATTTATTGATTATTAAATAATTTTATAAGATGTGCGTATTTGAGTACGCTAATGTATTATTTAAATTGTAATTTAATTAAATTAAAAGATAAATGAATTGTTAAATAATTATAATGTTGTTCTAATTTAATAATTAAATTAGAGATTTACTAATGTGTTAAAAAAATTATAATTTATAGTGCAAAATATAATTATATATCAAGGATTAATGGAGTTATGAATTTGATTAAATTAATTTGGAAAGAGTTTAACAAGTGAACCATATTATAAAAAGAATATTAAATTAAATTAAATGGGGTATTAATAGTGTTTGCCAAACATGACCTTGGGATTTGAATTTTTATAACTGTTAAAACCTTTATTCTTATAACTGATATGGGTTATTATACGTATTATAATATATATCAGTTTATTTTCTAAGTTACGTAAATATTATATCAATTTTCTTCCTACACTTATTTGCAAACACAAAGTTGTGAGAGAGAGTGAGAGATATTAAGAGAATTTGTGTTCTTTGTGATTTGAGAAGGAAATAGAGAATTAACAAAGCTATTATAATCATCTTTGCTAAGGTTAAGAGGAATCAAAAGGTAATAATCTCGTTCTATATTTTTAGTTTTTGTTCTTGAAGTTTTCTTCACTGTAAATGGTTTTTATGCATGATTTGTTGAGAGAATTGTTATATATGTGTTTTTGGTTGCAAGTAATTTGTTATATAACATCTATAGATGAGTTTTTGGTAATTAAATCCATGAAAAATGTTTTAAGTGAGGATTTGGATTGTTGTGGATGTATGTACAAAATGGCTTAGTTCGGAGTCTAAAATTGGTGGTCAAATCAAGCTAGAATCTGTAAATTGTTAGTGTTTTTTGTTAGTATGTTAAGGAACAAAAAGAATGCAAGAGGAATGGACTAAATTGGTTGAGAAACAAAGTCGTGGTGCTTGATTGCGCTAAGGATATCAAAGTATATGAAATAACATGAACTTTTGATTTAATCCCTTTAGAATTGGTTGTTTAATGGTGTTTTGTTGTTATAATGGATGTATACATGTTGGGTTTTGATAATATGAAGCTTATAACTTATGGGTATGATTAAATTATTGTATGGACGAAGAAATTTGAAGTTTATACATTTTACTGTGTTTTTCGCAATTCAAAGATGATTCTGTTTTACATATCGCAGTTTGTAGCGCCTCCTCGAAAGGCTTCTTGGCGTACCATGCATTTACCGATTCTTGTGTTATGGTCGTGTCATGCAGTAGCACTCAGGACTTTAAGGTTAATGGTCAGATCTTTGCGGTATTAGTTAATGATTTTCCCAGAAATGTGATATTTATTATGCAATCCATTAGACACAATTGTAACTTTATTTATGAATATAAAAAGGTAATTAATCATGTTAAATGATGTTATAACAGATGGTGGTTGTGTTGTATTATCAAACACGAAGAGTGTAAGTTAATAATTGACAAGATATGTGACAATTAGATTTTAATATTGACAATAATTGAAAGTAGGGTTTGAATGTTACAATCGCATGTTATATGATTTTAATTTGAGTTATATGAATAATGTGATTAAACCTAAGGCTAAAGGTTGTAAGTCAAAATGGAATAACATGTACGTAAGATATATTGTAACTAATTTGTGTTGCGATATTGAATAACATGTGCGTAGGATATTTGAGAATCAAGTTATAAAATTGTATAGCTTACGCATGAGGCAAATACCCTAACCATTGCTACTTTATCATTTAGCAAGGGTTTTTTTTCACCGTTGTCTTATTTACACTTATGCAAGTTCTTTAATCTGAATCTCTTATATGAGTATCCTTAACTCTTCTTATCACTGAATAAGTTATCTATCTTTATCTTGTTTATGCTTATGAAAGTATATTTACACTAATCTTTCTTTATGCATGTTTCTATTCCTAAGTTGTTATTGTTGAGAAAATTCTTTAACCTTAATTTATTGTTGAACAAGTTAATTAATCATTTCGTACTCATTCCAATCAAGATTGCTTTAGTCATTCAAAGTCTTTAATTTTATTGTAAGCATTATCTTGTTGCAAAGTGTTTGTTCAGCTATGAATAATTGTTGTTTGATCTTTGATCACCAATGTCATTGTACAATCTTACATTGTTGTACCGAACTCTTAGTTGACTAGAGATCCTTCTATTGATTCAACTAATTCTTAGTTGAAAAATGCTCTATAAACTAAATTACCCTTGAAGTCAATCCAAACCAAACTTCCTTTGGTTTTCTTATGTACCTTTATAGTTTTAAAAGTATGCACTCGATGATTAACACTTGTTCATTTATAACCCATTGAGACTTTATCCCTTATTAGTTTGTTGTTATACTTTGTTCATGATGATATTATTATCGAACTCTTGAGTAGTCATTGATCTCTAATTGATTCAACTAGTACTTGGTTGATGAGAGTTCTAAAGATCTAGAATTCCTTTAAATTTAATTCCAAACCAAATTTTCTTTTGTATGGAACCTAATGATATAAGCTGAGATGAACAACCCTATATCAGGGGATTATTTTAAAGCTTCGTAATAGCGTTAAAATGTTTATGCAATACATAGTACAAAGGGATGATCACCTGGAGTACGAGATGATGGTCCACATAGTCATTTAGACTACTAAAGGTTACAGTAGAAACACCTGTTAACCTAGGACATAGAAGATGATTATGGTCTTTTAGACTGTTAAAGGTTAAAGTAGAAATACTTGAAAACCTAGAGAATAGTGTGTGGTCTTATGACCCTCAGTGTATTCCTTTGATATTGATATCTTTTATTTGATTTCAAAGTTCGTTATTCCTTTGAACTCACAGTATTCGAATTAGAACTTATTATTTCCGGTAAAAATACCTTACCATTGAAAGCTTAGTTAATTGTCATTCATAGAATGTTATTGTATACTATCTATCTTGTGGGCAATTGTTTGGTCACTCATGCACAAAACAATGCATATGAAGTTGAGAAGTCTGAAGAGCTTTCTACAAGCAAAGGGAAAAGTAAATTGCTCGATTAGATGATGTTAAATTTGTTTTTTTAATTATGAAGCTTGTGTAATAGACTCTTTAAGGATTGTAATTTATTTTTCCGCTGATGATGTGAAAGTTAAGGTTAGATAACCTGAGATTTATCTTGAGATTATGTAACCTTTTAATGGGAGATTTATTGTTTAAACTTGTGAGTTTAATTATATCCTTTGTTTATGGGTAGTTAGTTATGATTTAATTTGACAGTGAATACCAAATTTGTGGGATTAAAGTATCAAGATTTGGGGGTGTCACGATATAAGTGTTCAATGTTTATAAACTAACAAATGAAACACTTAAGCTAGCTTTTATAGGATTTACAAATGGAGGGAAAAATCGTAAAGAGGCCAAACATCCTTACTATTGCACCTCCTTTGTAAAGCTTCCAAAGGAAGCTATCAACCAACTTGGCCAGCCATGTGCCCATGGGGGACCAAATGGGTTGCCCCATGGGTTTTACCCGCGCGTTGACCAAAAATTTAATTCACATAATAATCCAATTTTTCTTGCGGGTTACAACTTAAGGCAAGTTTCCCAACTTCATTCATATTATGAATTGAATGTAATCTTATTTAAACTTACTCATATATAGTAAATGAGCGAGTTTTAAAGCACCAAAACTCATCAATGTCTTTTTACCTTATATCTGGTACGTTACTATACATTATTTCTATAACTATTGCAGAAGATAATAACATAAATTATTTATACAATAAATCTTTACAACATAATCCCCAAGGTCTATAATCTTAACTTAATACATACCTTCAATATCTTAACATATTTACAATGACTTTTTCGTCAGAAAATTTATAATTCTAATTGCATAATAATTTTATCTTGCACTTTGCCTTTGCCTCTGTCTTTATTCGAGCTTTCATCTTAATCTAAATTTTTTATCATGATATAGCAAGGGTGAGCAACAAATTTGCGCAACAAGTTTTAAATACAATGAAGATATATCATGACTGAAAATGAATAAGCTTTTAAGTTTTCAACAATGTAATAATTGTGAAATAACATGAATAAAGTTTCAATAATTGAATGACTGAATCAATAATGTTTGAAGGTCAACAATGACCATGACCAATTTAGCTAAACCTAATGGTAATAAAGGTTATCAACATTTCATACTTGATGAACATATTGTTGGTCAGATTACCGATCACTAAACACGCGCAAGTATACGCGGTCTAACAAGTAATACAGTGATAAGAAGAGTGTCGAACCCACGATGAATTATCACTAATATTTACCAAATACCGACTTTATATCGCTTCAGTCTTATTCGAACAACAGAATAACATGTGTAACTAATATAGTTAAATCTAATTATCAAAGTAAGTAAATGGATAACGATTTGTATTTAAGGTGCAACAAGCTAAGGTCATAACTTCACCCCACATGAGCATTTTGTCAAACACTTGGTGTGCTATGTTTGATCAAACTTCCTAACCTTCTCTCTATGGTCTTAGTGGTCACAACAGTTTATCAATCGAGAGCACACAAGTGCTCATACACCTCTTCCGAGGTATGTACAAATATATCCTCTCTAGATCCACCCGATTGGGAATAGAACAGAAAAGAACATCTAAGCTAGCCAATAATCCTACACATGTCTATGTGAATTTACCATAACAAGGATTTAAAACATAAGTTCTTAATTAGGTCACACCTGGTTCACTGATATATGTCTATTCTATACACAAATTATGCAGTCTAATCAAGTAGACTACTCATAATCCCATGCCAATATATTAAGGTGTGAATCTACAATCCCTCTTTCAATTTCATATAGATTACCAAAATCATCATTAATTTCTTAGTAAGAATCATTAAGCATGAATATATTGATCTAAACCATATGGTGCCAACCAAAGAGATAAGACATTCAATTCAAATTAGTAAAGGGTTCCATTAAAAAATTAGAGCCAATAATTAGTTCATGGCTCTTGAACTAAATATAAGTAGCAATATAAACAACAATTATGGGTTAAAAAATTAAAGGAAACAAATAGATAAGAAAAAACTATGTCAAAGCTTCTTTAGGCTCCACATATTTCCAATCCTTTCAAGCTTTCCCATCCACGTTGCTAAATGCTCTTGAGCTCCAAGAAATCCCAAACATCTCCCTAAACAATCTAAACTATATGTACAGACATTCTCTACTAGAAAATGGAGAACAAATTATAAAAGAGAGAAATCTAGTTCCTAGAGGGGGATAATGATCTATATCTTTTTAGGCAGCCCCCCCCATCTTTATATATATGTGTTCTCCTTTAGCTAGGTCAAAAACAGTTGTTTTCTGCCTGGGAACCTGTAATGACCGAGAAATTCGGATCTTTTGTAAAAATATTTGAAAGAATTAAATAATGAATAAAATAATATTATTTGTTATTATATGTGTTGATAAGATGTATGGTGTTCTATAACCTAGAAATGTTGGAAGATCGTATTATTTGAACCACGTGAATGAATTAAAGTGTTTGAATTTCAAAGATGAAAATAAATGTTTTCTGAGAAAGTTTACGAAAAATACTATTCACCGTTTATCGCTCGGGAATTATTTTTGAAATTCTGAGAAATACGTAACGTTAGAATATTGAGGCAAGATGGATTATGTAATAATAATCTAAGAATGGAAAACACAATAATTTGAATGCGGACTTAAATTAAGAATATATGTATTAAAACCTAATGAAATGAATTAATATAACATAGTAGAAAATACAAGTTCTATATAAATAAGGTGTAAACCTATATGGGATTTATACTAAGCCCAAGTGGTTTATAAAGTGAAGCCCAAACCAAATGCATGCAAGCCCACAAGAAAATGAGTAATTAACTAGACCTAAGCCCAAAGGATGATCCAATGGGTAAAGCAATGATCCATGGTACAACCCATTGGTGAACTTGGAGAGCAAGAACTTTAAGTGAGGAGCAAGTGTTGTGTTGAGCAAGAAAAAGGAGTGGTGAATAAGATTACTTAGTGGCTAAGTAGATGAATAATAAGGAGGTTAGTTTAAGGAGGTGGGATGACATAAAGACCATTCTACCCTAACTTTGAATTGTCTATATATAGAAAGCTTCAATTCATTTGTTGCTTGTTCAAATTTCATCCAACTTCTTACAAGATAAGCAACTTAAGTGTTAGAAAGAATATATCACATAAGCACTTATAGGTCATCTCAACTTTTGCTAGATTTTCCAAAGTGAAGTGAAGTAATAGTTCATCACAGGTAAATTATCTTGTCTCTTCCATCTCTATCATAATAGGATTGATAGAAAAGTGGGATGGTTTAATGATATCATGTCATAAGTCATAGATGAATGAACTTAAGTCGAATGAGTTGAATAAGCAACTTGAACCTAAATAAGTTGATGAACTTATTTAGGAATTGCCCTTTGTTGTCATAAGCATGAGAATTGTAGTTAATAAGTGGAATAAGTCATTGACTTATGAGAATAAGTCAAAACCTGCTTTGATAATAAGTTGGCGTAATAAGTAACTTGTAATGTCTACATGTTGATTAAAATCCACCTAGAATGATTAGTAATGAGGAATCGCCGGAATTCACACGATTGGACGATAATCGTCGAATTCGTGAAATTCTCGGAATGAAGGTCGTATTTTGTGTTTGAAGTCGTAAACGTTTGTTTTTGATGGAGACAAGTCATATTTGGCATTATAGAGTTGCGGACTCAAAAATGACTGAATTCTGACTTAGAACGAAGAAACGATTGTTGAACGTTCACGAATGTTTATCATTTTTGTTAAAATAAACTAATAGGTGAAATTTTAGCAAACGAAGTAAAATAGATAAAATTCTTGCATGAACACATAGAGCACGTAATTTGTGACCCGTAGGCTCTTGAACGAATCAATTCGAACTTATAACGAAGAAGTTACGAGTCCGAGAATTTCAACTTTTGAAGAATATGTCCAAGTTTTCTAGTGCATGAGTCAAGGCGTCATGGCCCACCTGCAAGGCAATAAGCCCGCCAGAAGCGCCAAAGTGGCCATCAGCCCCTGGAGAGTCATGTGTTGTGGCATTTACATTAGAGACTCGGGCCACATGCATACCCGAAGTCTGGATTTTTGGGTACTAATTGGCGACGCCGCAGCGCGACACCAAGTGTAATAGCCGACGTTGCAGCGCCAGCTTCATAACCTAGACATTGAAGAATGTTTACAAATTGAATATGAAGAGTAATGGTTAAGCAATTAAGTAAAGATCTTAATGAAACATAGTTATGACATATTAAAACTTAAGGATGCTCACTTAAGGTTAAGATTAAGTCAATTACTTATAAATGTAAGATTGATATAATGGAAAGTCAGAACCAATAATAACAAATCTAATACTTAATTAGATTGAGAAGAAGGGTAAGATTCTTTAGGAACCATGTGTAATCAGTCATGACCTAATGTACTATGTGATGTTATTATCTAATGTAGAGACCTTAAGGACGTAAGGTGCAAGTGTTATAACTATAAGCAGACGCTAAAGGCAAGTACTCTAACCCTTGTTCCAGTTCGATCTGGACAAGTCTTTGTGATTCATGTATTCTTCGCATGAGTTAATATCTGAGGAAGTCAAAGCCAATCCTTTCGGCTATACGTATGCTATGTTATTCTATCAAGTGTTGATAAGGGTTTACCAAACTAGTATTGTTGTGGTTTTCAAAAGTAGACTGAATATGCTAAACTATTTTTTCGTCAAATGACAGGCACGTGAGGTTGCCACAACTTAAACGTATACACGTTTAATGAATGTTGTGTTGATCAACATAGAGTACTATAGGCTGATCACCTAGACGTGCTCGTAAGATATGTCGCACTTACGGACTTCGTGCCGGGATGTCATTTTCAAAGTACTCATGAAATGCTTACGGTCTTGAACCGAAATTGAAGTTTTACTGAATATTGTTGTTGTAAAACGTTTTGAATGAAAGGAAGTGCTATTTTGAATTCTCAATAGTACTTCGTAACTCTTGTCCAGTTATTGAAGATATACGATTCCTATGTTTCAAGCATGCTATTTTCCTAGAATTGTTGTACTTGCTGAGCTAGTTAGGCTCATTCTTGTTTGAACCATATGAATGCAAATTAAGATAGAATCTGGATCGATGGATCCGTGAGCAAGATAAAGGGAAGGCAAAAGGCGAACCCGTAGATTGCTTATGTAATAGTATAAGTTTTGTAAGAAATAATATTGATATTATGACAAAGACAATGTATTGGTTGTAAAGAACCTGGGGAATGTAAATATTCTTTTGATATATATATAAGACATATCCGTTCTTTTGAGGCATTTCAATTGAATGTTTATGTGAACTGTAGCACCGTCTAGCACCATCTGTCGGGTTGGAAGATACCCGGATTTCGGGACGTCACAGGTTGGTATCAAAGCATTAGGTTATAAAACTTAAGGGGGAAAATAGAACCTTAAGTCATAACCTTAAGAAAAGTCAAAGAATAAAAGATGGAAGTTAACCTTATAAAAATGCATTATATATGTTATGTGTTTTTATTATTCTACTAACGTGTACTAATCAACTTTTTGTGTTGTTATAGATGTCAGGTGAAAATAGAGTTGTGAAGGTAGTCAGTGAAGAATCGGTTAATCAGGTAGAGATTATACCGAGCCCCATATCAGCAGATCCCGAGATAGTGGTAGTTGAGTTTGGAGACTCCGACAGCTTAGACCTCATGTCCATATTTGACGGCATGATAGAAGAAGAAGTGGAAGCAGTGTCCTTTAACCCAGTAGCAATAGCAGCAGAGATAACTCCAGGGGAGTTAATGATGTCACTGTTCATGTTAGAGATAGATAGGAACGTACACTACTGTCAGGAGGTCAAGAAATTAAAGGCTGAGCTCCAAGCTGTTATAGAGGACAAGACAGACGGGGAGTCCATGTGGGAACAGGAACATGACGAGAGAGTTCTGGCTAAGGACAAGGTCCATGAGCTAAAACATGAGGTCTTTGAGCTTAGGAGCGAGCTAAAAACCAAAAAATAGAAGATATGGAGAATGTCCTATATCCATAGGAATTCTCATGAGGATTTCGATTCAGTGTAGCTTGTTATCCTAGAGAGAGGCAGGCGGGATGCGTGACATCTATCACCGTGATATTATTTCCGGTCTTGCCAAGGCAGATTTTGAGAATACCTTAAGGCAGATGTGATCGAGTAGTGGCTAGAGTAGTTAGATATGTAGTAGTGATGTAAAGCCCTCTTTTGTATAATAAAGGGTAGTCTTTTGTAAATCCCAATTTTTGGAAAGAAATGGCGGGAAAGTAATGTATTTGGCTTATGCCATGTTATGTAACCGATGTAGTATTATACTACAATGAATTAATATAAGTTTTTTTTTTCGAAAATGTTGAGTAACGAATGTTTAAGTTATTGTTTAACATTGAATAATAACTAACTAACAGGAAATGAATAATAACGAAATATGTGTTTATTATAACAGCAAAATGCTGCCAAGAAGAGTACCACGTAACCAAGGTGCGAACACAAATCAACCGGAGGGAAGTCCGGTTAACCCCATGTAAGAATTTTTGAACCTTTTAACCGCATCGTTTAACCAAACTGGGGCTAATATCCCCGTAAATCCTGGTGTAGTACGAGCTACTACATTTAAGGACTTTAAGAGTGTGGGTCCGCCGAAGTTCAAAGGAACTACGGACCCTATCGAGCCCAAACGTGGGTGAGGGAGATCGAGAAGGCATTTGTGATAACAAATGTTGACGAGGCCCAAAAGGTTACCTTTGCAACCTACATGATGAAGCGAGAGGCCAACTTTTGGTGGGAGGCCAACCAGGCGAGGGCCGGAATAGATGTTATAACGTGGGAGAGGTTTAAGGAAATATTTTACAAGAACTACTTTCCCACGAGTATGCAGGAAAGGATGGAGATGTGGTTTTTAGATTTGAAACAAGGGGACATGACGGTTCCCCAGTATGCCCCCAAGTTTAATGAACTGGCAAGGTTCGCTCCACATCAACTGGATACCGAGGTGAGGAAAGCTCGATGGTTCTAGCAGCGATTGAAAACTTGGCTCTATAACCGTATCTCTGTATTCCAAAGTACTTCCTTTGAAATTGTTTTAGAGAAGGCAATAATTGTCGAAGGTGGTAGCGAGGCGTTGAGCCAATACCACAGGGATAAGAAAAGCAAGGGGAAGGTGGATGGAGGAGTGAAGGTTGAAGGTGCCAGTGGGAGTGGCGAAGGGTATAAGAGGAAGGTGAGTAGCTCAGGGAATCTCGTAGTGAAGCTAGGGGACCTGAAAAGGAAGATTGAGGCCTGCAAGACCTGCGAGAAGACTTGTTTAAGAGTCTGTCTCAAAGGTAAGGCCGTGTGTTATAACTGCGGACAGGAGGGGCATATTGCGCTAAACTTTCCAAGCCCGAAGAAGAATCATGGATGCTTTGTATGTAGGTCAACAGACCACATGGCAAAGAACTGCCCAAATAAGTGGACAGACGGGAATAAGGGCGCCAATAGTAGTAAGTTAACTATTGGGAGTCCAGCACAGCCGGGTAGGCCGATGTCCTGTACCTTTAATATGACCGTCCAAGACGCGATGGCCTCGGGGGAAGTAGTCGCAGGTATTATTCCGATCAACAACTTAAATGCATACGTGCTGTTTGACTTGGGTGCTACTTGTTCGTTTATCGCATGTGATTTTGCTAGACGACTAGGATTGCTTCCCGAAAAGTTGCATATACCTTTGAACATTAAGGTAGCAAATGAAGAGATAATTCTTGTTAAAGATATTCATAGGAGTTGTTGCGTAGACATTCGAGGTTGTAAATTATCGGTAGAACTGATACCGATAAAGTTAGGAGAATTCGACGTAATTCTTGGAATGGATTGGTTGATAAATCATGGGGCAATAATAGATTGTCAAAAGAAATGCGTTAATATTAAAACATCAATTCAATCTCATGTAATATTTTACGGGAATAAATCGTCGGGACGTTCGTGTTGTCTTACCATGACACAAACAAGGAAATTATTGAGGAAGAGGTGTGTAGGTTATTTGTGTCATGTGGTGGATACCTAGAGAGTGAGAGCGACCATGGAACAGATACCTATAGTGAGTGAGTTCATGGATGTATTTCCGAGTGAGTTGCCAGGTCTTTCGCCGGATAGGGAGACCGAGTTCGTAATAGACATTGTGCTAGGAGCGGCACCAGTTTCTAGGGCAATCGTATCATATATGCGGCAAAGTGGAGATGAAGGAGTTGATGATGCAATGACAAGAAGAATTATTGGACGGAAGTACATTCAAGCGAGTGTTTCATTTGTGGGGAGCAACAACAGACTATTTGTCAAGAAGAAGGACGGATCGTTGAGACTTTGTATCGACTACCGAGAGTTGAACAAGTTAACGATAAAGAATAAGTATCCGCTTGCCCGGGATCGATGATCTTTTGATCAATTGAAGGGGAAAAATATTTTTCAAAATAGATTTAAGGACGGGGTATCATCAACTAAAGGTTAGGAATGAAGATGTGCCAAAGACAGCATTCAGGACTCGGTATGGTCATTACGAGTTTCTGGTGATGTCATTTGGGTTGACTAATGCACCTTCTGCATTTATGGATATGATGAACAAAGTGTTCAAACAATATTTGGACAAGTTCGTCGTGGTGTTTATCGATGATATTCTAATCTATTCTAAGACGCTAGAAGATCATGCTGAACACCTGAGAATAGTGTTGGAGACACTAAGAAAGGAGAAGTTATATGCGAAGTTCACTAAGTGTAAATTTTTGTTAGAGAGGGTACAATTTTTAGGTCATGTTATTGACCAGGAGGGGATTTCAGTAGATCCAGCGAAGGTGGAAGCCGTGATGAATTGGGAACAACCGAAAACACCGATTGAGTTACGGAGTTTCTTAGGGTTGCGGGTTACTATCAGAGGTTCATTAAGGACTTTTCGAAGATAGCTACTCCGCTGACTAACTTGACGAAGAAGACAGTGAAGTACGTATGGACTGAGAAATGCGAAGACGGTTTTCAAGAATTGAAGATGAGATTGAGTGAAGCGCCTGTTTTGTCATTACCCGATGACACATGAAATTTCGTAGTTTATAGCGATGCTTCGCATAAAGGACCGGGGTTATGCGTGCTCATGCAAAGATGGCAAGGTCATTACAGATGCATCTAGGCGATTGAAGGATTATGAGAAAGTTTACCTACTCATGATCTCGAACTAGCCGCGGTGGTGTTTGCCTTAAAGATATGGTGACATTATCTTTATGGGGAAAAGTGTGAGATATACACGGACCACAAGAGTCTAAAATATATCTTCACACAAAAGGATTTGAATATGAGATAGAGGAGGTGGCTGGAGTTGATAAAGGATTACAACTGTGACATCCTGTATCACCCTAGAAAAGCCAATGTATTGGCCGACGCCTTGAGTAGAAAGGGTCGGGAGAAGTTGTCTATGTTAATAGCTCAAATTGAGTTAATAATAGAGATGGCTAGGATGGAGTTAGAAGTGAAGTTGCCAATCGAGGTGGATCAGAGACTGTTTGCGATGGAGATTCAGTCTACCATCATAGAGAGAGTCAAGGAGGTGCAGCTCAAAACTAATGAGTGTGACCAGATGAAGAAGCGGTTGACCGATGAAAAAGATATTAAGTTTAGTCTTGATAATGAGGGATTATTAAAATTTGAGGGAAGAATTTGGGTCCCGAATGAGACAGAATTAAAGGAGCAAGTTTTACAAGAGGCTCATAGTTCGAGGTACTCGATTCATCCTAGTGGTACTAAGATGTATCAAGACCTTCGACAGAGTTTTTGGTGGCCGAACAAGAAAAGAGAAATAGTCGAGTATGTAAGTAGGTGTTTGACTTGTCAAATAGTTAAAGCCGAACATCAACGATCGAGTGGCTTATTACAGTCATTGGAGATTCCGGAGTGGAAGTGGTAGCATATCACGATTGACTTTGTGATGGGACTTCTGACGACTCAGAAGGGATATGATGCGATTTGGGTAATAGTGGATCGGTTAGCAAAGTCAGCTCACTTTTTGCTAATTCGAATTAAGTACAACTTAGATCAGTTAGCGACACTCTATGTTAAGGAAATTATTTCTAGACATGGAGCACCTGTTTCGATAGTGTCAGATAGTGATCCACGATTCACATCGAACTTTTGGAGAAGTCTTCAAGAGCAGTTGGGGACGCAGTTGAAGTTGAGTACGACATATCATCCATAAACCGATGGACAGAGCGAGAGGAAAATTCAAACGTTAGAAGATATATTGAGATCTTGCGTCATGGATTTCAAGGGTAGTTGGGATGATCATCTACCATTAGTAGAATTTGTGTATAACAACAGTTATCATGCAAGCATATGTATACCACCGTATGAAGCTTTGTATGGAAGGAAATGCAGAACGCCATTATATTGGGATGAAGTGGGAGAACGCCGAATGCTAGGACCAGAATTGGTGCAAAGAAACAAAGGGAAGTGATGAAGTTGATTCAGATGCTGCCTCTCGTCATACTCAAGACAGAATGTAAGAAATACGCGGACTTACATCGAGAGAATAGAGAGTTTGAGGTAGGCTCGTACGTATTTCTAAAGGTATCTCCCTGGAAAGAAAAGATACGCATTGGAAAGAAGGGAAAACTAAGCCCAAGGTTTATAGGACCTTTTGAGGTATTAGAACGGGTAGGTGAGGTAGCTTATAGGGTAGCGTTACCTCCAGACCTAGAGCGAATTCATAATGTATTTCACGTTTCAGTGCTACGTCCTTACAAACCGGATTACAAGCACGTGATAGAATTTGAGCCTATTCAAATCGAGAAAAATTTAACATATGAAGAGATGTCAATTCAAATCATCGATAGAAAAGAGCAAGTTCTACGAAACAAGGTAATACCGTCAGTAAAGGTGTTATGGAAGAACCACGATGTGGAGGAAGCAACGTGGGAACTTGAAGAAAAGATGAGAAAGAATTATTCTCTTTTGTTTGAGTAAGATAGGGTGAGATTCTGGGGATAGAATCTTTATAAGGGGGGAAGAATGTAACGACCGAGAAATTTGGATCGTTTGTAAAAATATTTGAAAGAATTAAATAATGAATAAAATAATATCATTTGTTATTATATGTGTTGATAAGATGTATGGTGTTCTATAACCTAGAAATGTTGGAAGATCGTAGTATTTGAACCACGTGAATGAATTAACGTGTTTGAATTTCCAAGACGAAAATAAATGTTTTCTGAGAAAGTTTACGAAAAACACTATTCACCATTTATCGCTTGGGAATTATTTTTGAAATTCTGAGAAATACGTAACGTTAGAATATCGAGGCAAGCTAGATTATGTAATATTAATCTAAGTATGGAAAATGCAATAATTCGTATGCGGACTTAAATTAAGAATATATGTATTAAAACCTAATGAAATGAATTAATGTAACATGGTAGAAAATACAAGTTCTATATAAATAAGGTGTAAACCTATATGGGATTTATACTAAGCCCAAGTGGTTTATAAAGTGAAGCCCAAACCAAATGCATGTAAACCCACAAGAAAATGAGTAATTAACTAGACCTAAGCCCAAAGGATGATCCAATGGGTAAAGCAATGATCCATGGTACAACCCATGGGTGAACTTGGAGAGCAAGAACTTTAAGTGAGGAGCAAGTGTTGTGTTGAGCAAGAAAAAGGAGTGGTGAACAAGATTACTTAGTGGATAAGTAGATGAATAGTAAGGAGGTTAGTTTAAGGAGGTGGGATGACATAAAGACCATTCTACCCTAACTTTGAATTGTCTATATATAGCAAGCTTCAATTCATTTGTTGTTTGTTCAAATTTCATCCAACTTATTACAAGATAAGAAACTTAAGTGTTAGAGAGAATAAGTCATATAAGCACTTATAGGTCATCTCAACTTTTGTTAGATTTTCCAAAGTGAAGTGAAGTAATAATTCATCAAAGATAAATTATCTTGTCTCTTCCATCTCTATCATAATAGGATTGATAGAGAAGTGGGATGGTTTAATGATATCATGTCTTAAGTCGTAGATGAATGAACTTAAGCCAAATGAGTTGAATAAGCAACTTGAACCTAAATAAGTTGATGAACTTTGAAGGAATTACCCTTTGTTGTCATAAGCATGAGAATTATAGTTAATAAGTGGAATAAGTCATTGACTTATGAGAATAAGTCAAAACCTGCTTTGATAATAAGTTGGTGTAATAAGTAACTTGTAATGTCTACATGTTAATTAAAATCAACCTAGAATGATTAGTAATGAGGATTTGCCGGAATTCACACGATTGGACGATAATCGTCGAATTCATGAAATTCTCGTAATGAAGGTCGTATTTTGTGTTTGAAATCGTAAACGTTGGTTTTCGGTGGAGACAAGTCATATTTGGCATTATAGAGTTGCGGACTCGAAAATGACCGGATTCCGACTTAGAACGAAGAAACGAGCGTTGAACGTTCACGAACATTTATCATTTTCGTTAAAATGAACTAATAGGTGAAATTTTAGTAAACAAAGTAAAATAGATAAAATTCTTGCATGAATGCATAGAGCATATAATTTGTGACCCGTAGGCTCTTGAACGAATCAATTCGGACTTATAACGAAGAAGTTACGAGTCCGGGAATTTCAACTTTTGAAAAATATGTCCAAGTTTTACGGTGCAGTCAAATGGCATGGCCAAATTTCAAGAAAAATAAGCCACGCCATAGCGCCAAAGTGGCCATCAGCCCTTGGAGAGTCACGCCGCAGTGTGACATTTAACACAGAGACTCAGCCATGCACCATTAGTCCGATTTTTGGTACTAAGTGGCGACGCCATGCAATGGCACCAAAGTGTAATAATAAACCTCGCAGTCATGAACTTCATAACCTAGACATTGAAGAATGTTTTCAAATTGAACCTCAAGAGTAATGGTTAAGCAATTAAGTAATGATCTTAATGAAACATAGTTATGACATATTAAAACTTAAGTATGCTCACTTAAGGTTAAGATTAAGTCAATTACTTATAAATGTAATAGTGATCTAATGGAAAGCCGGAACCAATAATAACAAATCTAATACGTAATTAGATTGAGAAGAAGGGTAAGATTCTTTAGGAACCATGTGTAATCATTCATGACCTAATGTACTATGTGATGTTATTATCTAATGTAGAGACCTTAAGGAGGTAAGGTGCAAGTGTTATAACTATAAGCAGATGCTAAATGCAAGTACTCTACCCCTTATTCTAGTTCGATCTGGACAAGTCTTTGTGATTCATGTATTCTTCGCATGAGTTAGTATCTGACGAAGTCAAAGCCAATCCTTTCGGCTAGACGTATGCTATGTTATTCTATCAAGTGTTGATAAGGGTTTACCAAACTAATATTGTTGTGGTTTTCAAAAGTAGACTGAATATGCTAAACTGTTTTGTCGTCAAACGACAGGCACGTGAGGTTGCCACAACTTAAATGTATACACGTTTAATGAATGTAGTGTTGATTAACATAGAGTTCTATAGGCTGATCACCAAGACATGCTCGTAAGATATGTCGGACTTATGGACTTTGTGCCGAGATGTCCTTTTCAAAGTACTCATGAAATGCTTACGGTCTTGAACTGGAATTGATGTTTTACTAAATATTGTTGTTGTAAAACGTTTTGAATGAAAGGAAGTGCTATTTTGAATTCTCAATAGTACTTCGTAACTCTTGTCCAGTTAATGAAGATATACGATTCCTATGTTTCAAGCATGTTATTTTCCTAGAATTGTTATACTTGCTAAGCTAGTGAGGCTTATTCTTGCTTGAACCATATGAATGCAGCTAAGATAGAACGGACCGATGGATCCAGCAAGGATAAAGGGAAGGCAAAGGCGAACCCGTAGATTGCTTATGTAATAATATAAGTTTTGTAAGAAATAATATTGATATTATGACAAAGACAATGTATTGGTTGTAAAGAACTTGGGGAATGCAAATATTCTTTTGATATATATATAAGACATATCCGTTCTTTTGAGGCATTTCAATTGAGTGTTTATGTGAACTGTAGCACCGTGTAGCACCATCTATCGGGTTGGAAGATAATCAGATTTGGGGGCGTCACAGAACCGGAGGTAGAACTGCAGCGCCAAGATTAGGCCTTGGAGCGCAACTGCAGTGAAAGTCAAGACATTTGGTCGATGAAATACCGCAATGGTGATGAGTGGGATTTATACTCGTGAATCGGATACTTTATGGCTTAAATAATTTCCTGATCTTCATAGATTTTATATAGTTTTATATGATTATTGTATTATTATGCTTAACGGATGTATTGCAGGGAATTACATGACTTTTCTAGCTTCTAGGGACCAAATGGTCATTTTACGTACACTCGCGTCGCGGTGACAATGCCATGCCTTAATCTCGCGCCACAGTGCCAACCACCTATCCAGCCTATCGTCACCTTGGCACCGCAGCGCCACTAGTTCTTTATGGGCTCGCGCTGTAGCTCGACCACCAGTCTCTTGGTGCTGACGTGGCGCTGGAGCGCCACCCTTAGCCTTAGATTTCACTCCATAGCGCGACCTCCGGTGCCCAGGCAGAGAAGGCTTGCTTTTGACCTAGCAAAAGAGGGGACTGATATAAGAAGAGAAGGAAGCCTCTAAAATATATATATTAGATCATATATCATATAGTCAGATAGCTTAGCTTAGGATAGAATAGTTTTCTCTTTTCTTCTGTAATTTCTCTCTCTTTATCTTAGATAATGTCTATAAATATAGATTATGTAGATTAGGGAAAAGTCTGGGATTTCCTTGGAGCATCAAGGGTAGTGAGTTACACGGATTAGAAAGCCTGAGAGGAGCGGAATGCTTGGAGACTGAAGAACCTCAACATAGTTTATTCTTGTCCATTTATTTCCTCTGATTTCTTAGTCCATTAATGTTGTCTTTATTGCTACTTATATTTTGTTCAATAGCTATGAATTGAGTATTGGCTCTAAGGTTATGATGGAACCCTTTGTTATTTAAATTGACTATCTTATCTCTTTGGTTGGCATCATATGATTTGGTTTAATATATTCATGCTTAATGATTCTCGCTAAGACATTAGTGATGATTTTCGTAATTTACATGATATTGAAAGAAGGATTGTAGATTTACACCGTAGAATAGACATATATATGTGCGCCACATGCGACCTATTTGAGAAATTTTGCTTAAATCCTTGTTAGGTTAGTTATCATAGACATGTGTAGGATTATCACCTAACTTGGACGTAATTTTCTGTTCTATTCCCTAGCGGGTGGATCTGGAGAGGATATCTTTGTGCATACCTCGACAGAGGTGTATGAGCACCTGTGTGTTCTCGGTCGACAAATTGTCATGACCATTAAGACCAAAGAGAGAAGGGTATGTAGTTTGATGAAGCATAGCATGCCATGTGTTCGACAGAATGTCTGTGTGGGGTGAAGTTGTAACCTTAACTTTTAATTCCTTCGATTACCATTTGTTATCCATTTACTTTCTTTGATAATTAGTTATAACTAGATTAATCACACTTCCATTTATTTTTGTTCGAATAAGACTTTAGCGATAAAAAAAGTTGGTACTTAGTAAATATTAGTGATAGTTCCTCGTGGGTTCGGTTTTTCAACCAACAAGTTTTTGGCGCCGCTGCCGGGGAACTATTATTCTAATATTGTCCAATATTGATTTAGATCAATTTAGTCTTAATTTGAACGTATATATATATATATTTCTTTTATTTGTTTGATCTTCCTTTTTGTTTTTAAGCTTAAAGGTTATGGACGATCATTGTTATCAATGGCCTTATGAGAGGATGGCACAACCAAGCTCGGAAGAAGGACTCGAGCAATTGTAAGTTCAAATTGCTAATATCTTGAGGTTTTTTGACAATCTTGAATGTCAGTCCACTCAGAATGCCTACTGTTAGGAACGAGCTGACATTAAACCGATTCCCTATCATACAAACTGTCAGGGTTATCCAAACTCTTAGGACTACAGTCAAGAGCAATATCATGATCCGAATTATGCATATCAAGTTAAATATCAGTCTCCATCGCAATATGATTTAACTTCTCGACCCAAAGAGAGCTTTTCTGAGTACTCAACACAAGAAGAAGAGAACAGTCTTGAAGAGCTTCTCGCCAATTTTATTGAGAGAATGAGGTTCGGATGGCGAAACAAGAAGCTGCATTGTAAAGCCTCAAAAATCAACTTGGACAACTTGTCAATGCCATCACAAATCCACTGCAAGGCAATCTACCGGTCATAATTGATCTCAAAGATGAAGCAGTAGAGCATTGCACGGTGGATACGCAAGGAGAAGGCGATGAGTCTCACAAGGTTGTTGAGGGAGATGTCATGGTGCAAACTATCCAACCGGTGGAGTCTGAAGTTGGAGATAAAAGGATCAATAGTGGTTGTATAGTAAAGACTAATCAACAACTAGAAACCACGCTCATGATTGTGGAAAGCCTGGAGGGCCTGCTAGCACACAAAGAACGCTTTCAACTTGATGAGCAAGGCTAATTAGTGGATAATTTTAGTGGTAAAAGATTCTTCGTGCCAATGGGTGAAGAAAATGGGGATGATCAATCATCCATGTCTGCCATAAAATTAAAGGAATTGATGAATAGGCGACATGAAATGGTCATTTTCGCTTATGAGCCGGATTGAACGGCATCGATATAGTCAAGCTGACGACTTTAAAACAAGCGCTTGGTGGGGAGGCACCCCCATCTCAGTATCAATTTTATCTGTTTTTTGATTTTCTTACTTATGTCTAGTTTACTGTGTGTCTTCTCCTTTTAGTTTGTTAACATTGCTGTTAGTTTAATTGTACTGTAATGTCGGATCTCATATGCATTGTTTTTGTGGTTGCGTACTACAAACAGCATGTTCTTCTTTTATGTTGCTACTGTATATATGTTAGTATAATTAAACTAGTTATCATGTGGGTTAATATAGATATATATATATATATATATATATATATATATATATATTAATATGGTGGCTAATACGTGGTTTAATTTGTGCAAGAAAAACCAAGATACAAAACTGGCGCCGCAGCGCCAGCATATACACTACAACTCGCACCGCTGCGCCTTGTTCAAAATCCAAATTTCCTGTCTCGCGTCGTAGCGCCAAGGGACAAAGAGGTCCTCACACCGCAACGCCACCAACGAGTCCAACATTCTATTAACTCACGCCGCAGCGCCAAGCAATGAAGGGATGCCCGCGCCGCAGCGCCGGTAACGAAAATTTGTTTTTCAAACAGTTTTAAGCCACCATTTAAGCCCACTCTCCCTTCATCACTCGACATCTCTTGGCAGATTAGGCAGAAAACACGCCCAAAGCAATCCCAAACATCTTTGCTTCACATCTAAGTCCCCTAGCCTCCCATCAAAATTCTCCCCACAAGAGTACAATTCAGACAACCTTCCAACAAGGCCCCAAGCCAGTGCATACAGCAAGAGTAGATCAGAGCCAACCTAGGGTTTCCCACTCAAGGTATTTTTGAGATTTCGTTCAATTAGAAAATTACTTTGATCGAATTATTATGTTCTTCTTCTTGTTTGTTTGGGTGATTTCCACTGCCGGAAATTTGGTTAGAGCATTCACAATTGAAGGGTTGTCCAAGTTGGTTTTAGGAGCGCACGCAAGGTGTTTGATAATTTGATTGAGAGAACATTTTGACTATTTAGGCTGATTTGGCATTGGTTAGTGTTGGAGTTATTCTTGCCAAAGTTTGGGGGAGCTTTGAATTGGGTCTTCTGTTCATGTTAAAGCCCTTAACTATGAAATCTAACAAGGCTTCCAAAAGGCAACGCCTGAGCGTCAGGGGTTCCTCGTCCGCAGCACCAACGACATTGGACAACACCAAATCCGTGAATGAGGAGGCATGTAAAACGTACAAAAGATCTTTTGTCGCATGGAATTTGATTCCTGAGCCGGGGTTGAGGCTGGACAAAAAGGATGGCGAGTTAGTGGCCATGATTGCAGGACTCCAGTGGATCCACTTTACTAAACCTCCCGAGTCAGCCATTGTATTTGTGGTCAGAGAGTTCTATGCTAATGCTAGTGCTGAGGGTCCTGATGTTGTCCAAGTTAGGGGGCGGTCAGTGGCTTTTGGAAGCCAAGCTATCAACGCACTATTCGTGACGCCTGGTTTTGAGGGCAGGGACTATATGGAGTCGGGACTCCGCAGCTATGACCTTGAGGATATTATTAGGAGGCTCTGCAAGCCTGGAACTACATTAAAGAAAAATGACTTCACGGGTGAGAGGACTAGTTTCCCGCATGCTGCGTTCAGTCATTATGCGTTCAACTTCATTTGTGCTAACATGATCTCGACCCGTCACCTGAGCGACGTGACTAAGGATAGAGCGATCCTCTTATTCGCCATTGGCATAGGCCTGAACAAAGATATTGGAGTTCTCATCCATGAGTCGATCATAAAGGCGATCAAGAGCGCCACCTCATCGGAACTTCCACATCCATCCTTGATCACCTAGTTGTGCAAGAGGGCATGTATCCATTGGGGGCTGGAAGAGATAGCCTTTCCGCCCATGTCAGTCATTGACCATCAGACCATCTCACGTTTCAATGTCTGGGATGGGGCAGTTTCTCATGTCAGAGGTGAAGGATAGGGGACACCTACTAAGCCACCTCCTATATCAGAGCCCGAGCCCTCACAGCCACCACACGCAGGCCCAGCTTCACAGGGACTACTGGCAGAGATCATGGAATCCCTCACCTTGCTACATCAGAAGCACTACGCCGAGGCTCAGAGGCAGTAGATGCAATTGCAGCAGTGGCCTAAAGGTAGGACATAGCCATGCAGTATCAGGCTGAGCTGGTCAACACGATGCAGAGCATATACACTGTGTACAATGGAAAGGATGATGAGTTCATGCCATTCCAGTTCCCAGAGCCTCCTATCTTCCCACCATACCCTCCACCATCACCGCCCGCCGAAGCTGATGAGGACGATACCGTTGCTGAGTGACCGAACTTCAAGGAAGCCCTCTTGCATAAGATTGATCTATGTTTAGTAATGAGGGCATTACTCACCTTAAGTTTAGGGGTGTTATGGCTTATTATCTGTTTATTTCTGTCTACTGCCATGTTAGGTTACAATATTTAGTACTTTGCTTATGTTTTTATCAGTATTATGGTGCAGTCGTTTTGAACTGCGTGATTATGTTTTGGATTTTTATTATTATGGATGCCATGAACTATTTTTGGTTATTATTAATGAATGCTTGAATTATTATCAGCATGTATGTTTGGTTTATAGCCATCTTTTTGGGGCCTATACATATTTAAATGCGTGTGCCATATGAATGGCCTTTTTACCCTACTTTGAGCTGCTAATTAGCAAGGGTGTTATATTTATCATTAATTTTTGATTGTGGCTAATGACAAGCGCCAAGTAATTATGTCTATCTCTTAGAGTCGTGCCAAACATGTATGAGCTAGGGGTTTGTTCAATCGATAAGGTGAGATTGTTATTGATCCGTCCTTCTTAGCAAGCACCGACCAACTGTGTTAACTAGTTATTTTTCGAATTTAGTTCGCGTGTTTATTTCTTTGAGAGTTTGTTCACTCTTATAAACTTTCATTTTTACAAGGTAATAAAAGACTTAGACGCTTATACAATTTTGGATCTTGGATCCTGGCATGTTGACATATAAAAAATAAAAAAAAGAGAATAAAAAGAGATGAAGATTTAATATCGAAAGTCGTGCGGTGGGTCGAGATGGAGCGTGAAACACACTCGCCCATAAACACATGACCGATGTTGAGATCGAGCATAAAATGCACTCGCCTAATAATTTTTGATTTTTTGTAAAGTCTTAGTTGGCTTATGTTGATTACGTGGCCTTTACTACTCGAGTTATTAGATTTATAGGGGTGTTCTACACCTAGTGCCCTATAGTCATATGGCTTGGGAGTCAGTGATCAAAAGCTCATTAATGGGTAGTTCTGATTAGCCTAAGGTAATTAAGGACTGTCCGAGTAAGATTTTACTGTCTTCATGCTAGAGTCTTTTGATCCTTTCTTGCATTTGCGTCTTATTCTTAATGTGTGTTGAATGTTTAAGTTGCGGAGTTTGCATATTGGTATTAATAATCGGCTGTGTGAACTTATTTGAGCTATGATTAGTTAGGACGGTTGGTCTCCACACACACACATAGAATGGATCGAATACAGTCTTATGCTTGAAATTTAATGAACCCCTACTCTTATCTGTATTTGTCATGTTCTCTGGGAGTAGCTATGATCGAGCTTAGAAGCCATGATACTAGTTTACAATTATATTTTTCTTTCGGATGTGTTTTACTATTGTTAGTATTGTGTTAGATAATTTGCTCGAGGATAAGCAAAGACTTAAGTTTGGGGGTATTTGATGAGTGGGATATATACCTACGAATTGAATTTTATATAGTTTTATATGCTTATTGTATTATTATGCTTAATGGACGTATTGCAGGGTTTACATAACTTTTCTAGCTTTTAGGGACAAAATGGTCATTTTGCATACACTCACGTCATGGCCTTGATGCCATGCCTTAATCTCGGTCATGGCCCCAACCACTGTCCACCTAATGTCACCTTGGCGCCATGAGCTACATCTGGTCCTTTATGGTCTCATGGCTGCAACATGACCTCCGATCTCTTAGTGTCGATATGAAATGGCCTACCACCCTTAGCCTTAGACTTCGCGCCGCAGCGACCTCTGGTGCCCAGGCAGAGAAGGCTTGCTTTTGACCTAGCAAAAGAGGGGACTGATATAAGAAGAGGAGGACGCCTCTGCAATATATATATATATATATATATATATATATATATATCAGATTATATATCATATAGTCAAATAACATAGCTTAGGATATAATAGTTTTCTCTTTTCTTATGTAATTTCTCTCTCGTTCTCTTAGATAATGTCTGTAAATATAGATTAGGTAGATTAGAGAGAAGTCTGGGATTTCCTTGGAGCATCAAGAGCAGTGAGCTACACGGATTGGAAAGCCGGAGAGGAGAGGAATGCTTGGAGACTGAAGAACCTCGACAGAGTTATTCTTGTCCATTTATTTCCCTGATTTTGTAGTCCATTAATGTTGTCTTTATTGAAACTTATATTTTGTTCAATAGCTATGAACTGAATATGGGCTCTAAGGTTATGATGGAACCCTTTGTTATTTAAATTGATTATCTTATCTCTTTGGTTGGCATCATATGATTTTGTTTAATATATTCATGCTTAATGATTCTCGCTAAGACATTAGTGATGATTTTGGTAATTTACATGATATTGAAAGAAAGATTGTAGATTTACACCGTAATATATTGGCATGTGATTATGGGTTTCGACTGCATAAGTTGTACGTAGAATATATATATATATATATATATATATATATATATATATATATATGTGTGTGTGTGTGTGTGTGTGTGTGTGTGTGTGCGCCACGTGCGGCCTATTTGAGAACTTATGCTTAAATCCTTGTTAGGTTACTTCGCATAGACATGTGTAGGATTATCGCCTAGCTTGGACGTTCGTTTCTGTTCTATTCCCTAGCGGGTGGATCTGGAGAGGATATGTATGTGCATACCTCGACAGAGGTTTATGAGCACATGTATGTTCTCGATCGACAAATTGTCGTGACCATTAAGACCAAAGTGAGAAGGGTAGGTAGTTTGATGAAGCATAGCACGCCAGGTGGTCGACAGAATGCATGTGTGGGGTGAAGTTGTAACCTTAGCTTGTAATTCCTTCGATTACCATTCGTTATCCATTTACTTTATTAATTAGTTATAACTAGATTAATCACACTTCCATTTATTGCTATTGGAATAAGACTTTAGCGATACAAAGTCGGTACTTGGTAAATATTAGTGATAGTTCCGACCAACACAGCGCCAGTTTGTAAAGGATCTAGGGCGGTGCAGCACTGTGATGACATCACAGTTTAACAGGTAGGGGCGATGTCGCGCCAGGTTTAAGCCTGGCATAGGTGCTGCAGTGCCGATATAGGAAATTTGACACTTTTACCCTTGCAAGCTGGAAAAGACCTAATAAGCCCTGCAACACATAGATTAAGCAAAATAATACCAAAATAATATACAACCTATATAAACTACGAAGATCAAGCAACTTCTTAAGCAATAAAGGATCCGATTCGCGGGTATATATACCCCAAAACTTAAGCATTTGTTTGTCATCAAGCAAAACTATCTAACACAGAAATAACAACAGTAAAATAACAATGCGAATGAAGGTTAAAACTATATACTAGCATCATGGCTTCTAAGCTCAATCATAGCCACTCTTAGAGAACAGGACAAACACAATTATAAATAAGGATTCAATTAATTTCAAGTATAAGACTGTATTCGATCAATTCTCTCTCTCTGTGTGTGTGTGTGTGTGTGAAGACCAACCATCCTCACTAATCATAGCTCAAAATAAGCTCACACAATCGATTGTAATAACCAATATGTTAACTTAGTAACTCAAGCCATCAACAAGCATTAAGAACAAGACGCGGATGCAAGAAAGGATCAAAAGGCACTAGCATAAAGACATTAAAATCTGACTTGGACAGTGCTTAATTACCTTAGGCTATTCAAAGCTACCCATTAATGAGCTTTTGATCAATGACTTCTATGCCAAATGGCTTTAGGGCACTAGGTGTAAAACACCCCTATGAATCTAATAACTCGAGCAACAAAGGCCACGTAATCAACTTAAGCCAATTAGAGTTTTATTTTATACAGTTTAATAATCAAAACCATTAGGATGACCGCGCAATTCTTAATTACCTTAGGATATTCAGAGTTACCCATTAATGAGCTTTTGATCAATGACTCCTGAGCCAGATGACTTTAAGGCACTAGGTGTAGAACACCCTTATGAATCTAATAACTCGAGCAACAAAGGCCTTATAATCAAATTAAGTCAAATAAGGTTTTTTTTTAAATGAAAACATTCCAGAATCCAAGATCAGAAACTTTATAAGCGTCAAAGTCTTTTATTACCTTGTAATCACGTAAATTCTAATAGTTAACACATTTTCAGAACAATAACCACGCAAACTATATCCGAAATATAACTAGTTATAACAGTTGGTTGGTGCTCGCTAAGAAGAACGGATCAATAAAAGTCTGAATTTATCAACCCAACTAACCCCTCATCTATACATGCTTGACATAGACTCTTAAAAATAGTAATAATCACTTGGCGCTTATCATTTGTCATAATAAAAAATTTATAAACTATATACCCCATACCCAACTCAACAGTTAAAGATAGGGCGACATGGTTAAACAAAAACCATGATAAGATAAAAGATAAAGTAAAACCCTTGCACTAATGCCAGCTCAAAATAGGATAATAAAGTCATTAACATGGCACAAGTATACTAATCTGTATAAGTCCCAAATGATGACTATAAACCAAACATGCATGCTAAAAATAAAAAATAACATCCATAAATAATAATAAAAGATGTTCATGGCATCCATCTATAATAATACCAAAACAAAATAATCTAAGGCTAATCAAGCCCAAAATGATGTCAACATAGTTCATACATAACAATTCATATATAATAATAAAATAGATATCTCCCCCAAACTTGAATCATGCAATGTCCTCATTGTCCAGTAATGCAGCAATCATAATATGAGGAACTGTCGTGTCTATATAGTCACTCGTTGTTGTCGTCGCCATCGCCGTCTGCCTCAGGAGATGGTGGGGGATATGGAGAGTAGACCGAAGGTACCAGGAACAGGAATGGCATAGAATCAACGTCGTCGCCTCCAGATGCTACATAGATACTCTCCATAGTGTTGGCGAACTTAGCATGATACTGCATGAATAGATCCTGCCTCTGGGCTATAGTATCAATCTTCTTACTTTTTCGGTCCACGTTCTGGTGTAGGAGGTTCATAGAGGCTATAATCTCAACCAATGGCCTAGCTGAAGACGAATCTAACTTAATAGGCTCTGCTGATGTGTTAGCTTCTGATGAAGGAGGTGGAGGTCGAGAGGAAGGTAGGAAGCCCTCAGCGCGTGGATGAGGATCTGCACCATCCCACCCACTGAATCACATAATGATGGAGTGATCTATAACACCCATAGGTAGCTGTTGGACAATATCCTCTCTCCACTGCACTCTAGCCCGTCTGCACAGTTTGGTTATCAATGATGGATGTGGGAGTCCCCCGGATGTAGTGCCCTTAATCGCCTTCATAATGGACTCTTGAATGCAGACACTAATATCAACGTCGAGGCCATTGATAATAGCAAAGAATAGGACCGCTCGGTCCTTGGTAACATCACTATGGTGACAAGTAGGCATGATATTAGCACAGATAAAATTGTACCATGCCTTTCCATAGCAACTGAGGGTATGGTGAGGAAAGCTCATCTTCTCCCCGGTGAATTCATTTGTATTCCACACTGTGCCGGGTTTGCAAAGCCGCTTTATAATGTCATCCAAGTCATAACTGTAACACCCCAAAATCCGATCTATCTTCACACCCGGATTCTGTGTATCACGAGTACATCTCCTTCCAAACATACATCATTATATAGTTAAATATAACAACATACATTCTCAAAATCCCAGGTTCTATTACCTTATAACCTGTCATTACAAATAATGATAAATACATTATTCTTTACATCTTACAAGAGTGACTTTTATCCGCCACCAATGATACATACATGTTCATTAAACTAGTCTATAGTTTAATTAAACTATTATTATTGAATTAAAATCAAGAATCCACAACTGAATAGACATTAAAAGACAAGAATAGAAGTAGAGTAAATAATGGAATCTATTGTCTACAAATCTGATGCTCCCCTCTTGCTCTTGCTCTTGATCTTCTTTAATGATCTCCAAGTTGCTTTAATCTCCAACAATCCAATATAAACTTGGGTTTATGTTCTAATCTATTGGAGTGTTTTTTCTAATCTAATCTATCTAATCCTTTATTTTATGCCTCACATCATATATTTATAGGTTACAAGTCCAATTTTTAGCTTAGGAGCAAACCCAGTCCAATTTGGAGTCAAAAAAGTACCAAAATTTGCCCCAAAATGCGTCCAAGCTTGACCATGCCCGACCCCAGTGCCCCTACGCTGCTCACGATGCTGGAACATTTCCCCCTTGCGCCCCGGCGCTGGAAATATGCAAGGAATGGGCACCCCCGCGCTGGCCTCTTTTTTGGAAATTTTTTACTCTGACGTACTTTGGAAAAATGACCATAACTTCTTCGTACGAACTCTAATTTTGATGATTCAAGATGTTCCAGAAAGAGGAGACATAGATCTAGAACTTTCATTCTTTAAAGTTTTCGAAATAAGGTCCAAAGAAATGTTAAAATTGGCCCTGAAGTGGCTATTATGTAAATAGCAAGCCGAAAATGCGAATCTAGCAACCCCAAACGTCAATCCAAGTAACTTTTGTCCCAAACCCTGTAAAACAACGTAAAACATGCATGAATAGACACAAACACTTAAAAAATCCAAAATATTAAGCTCAAACACACTCAATTCATGTGTATAAAACTCACTCATCAACTATTCTACATTATAAGTCTTCGCTTGATCTTCACGCTCACTCATATAATGAATGGCACTTCGTCTGGATATCGGTCAGCTTGATCTTTATGGGATCTTTAATTTCTTTCTACTTGTACGCTGAAAATGTTTTTCATTTAATGCAAGTGTGAGCATTCAATTGCCCAGCAAGTCATAACAGTTGAATAAACAACTTCTAGAATTTAAACTTTCTTTTAAAACTTCAATAACCGAACAAAGGTTATGAGAAACTTGAATAATAGGAATAATCTCGATTCCTATCATTTTAAAACATTAGTCACATTCACTTTGAAATACTTTCATTTTTCTACCTTTTTCATATACATCCTGTTTGGCTAGAATCATTAGCACAGACTTAACAATAACGGTTCATGTATAAACAGAACATTCACATATTTAACAGTTCAATCACAGAACAATTCATCTCATAGAAACATCGATGTGTTCAAGTTGTGGCAGGCCTCATACGTTCTACCACCTTGTACAAATGTCGCACATTCGCACATAAGTAAAACTTCTCATGTTCAACATCTGAGAAGTTGAAGAAACTAGCACTCATGTAAAATATGAATGAAGTTAGGAAGTTTGCCTTACGCACAGCTACAACTTACGCTGAACTACTAATTGCAATCCCTATATAACACATAAGGAAATAACACATACACCAATTAGTCATATATCTTGACTTGTACATTGGTTTACTTAACTTTACTTCTTAATGTTCACGTTCTTGTAATCTAACTTTACGCGACCCACTTCCTTTATCAGTTTACGATTTCATGACATAAGGAGATGTCTTACTCATACGATCATCATCTTTGATGATTTGCATTCTTATATTCTTCTTATAACCTTTTTAGGACTCAGCACACATCGCATCTCTGCTAGTAGTCCATATGGTACTCTGAGTGGTTTCCCATAAACAACCAACAAACAAGTTCCCATCTCGTCTACACTTTCTTTCACAGTGAGTTAAATCGGTTGTCAATTTCGTATATACCTCCGCTCTCTAAATGAATTGTTTAGCCCAACTCCTATATGTCAACCATCAAAGACTACGATTGTACCACAACTTAAACTTTATCTTAACTTATTCGAACCATTAAAACTATAATGTTCGTTAAGTTGCTTTCTTATCCTTATGGCTTTCTGGCCACTAAATGCCATACCTCAGGATTTATTCCTTATCGTCTAAGTCATATAGTCTTTTGTATACTCAAAACGATCATTCAATGCTAATATTATGCCTTCATAGCGTTAAGCATTTTACATTACCTTATTCATATCTTATAACGTCCGGTGCATTCGACTCGGAACGTCATCAAAGTTATTATACTAACTCGGCTTCTTAACGTTATACGACATTGTCTTCATTATCTTACGGTCAAATCATACACGGCGTGTACCCGTTTAATATTCACGTACACTCAGCCCTTACGTCGGCTAAAGTGTTTAATGCTTACATTCATTCCAACATTCTCTATCCGACTTTATTCGGACTTTCATTAATCTCATTATCGTTCATTGCATCTTTCTTGATAAATTCATATCTTACTTACTACTTTCATCAACGTCTAAGTCATACAACCAATGTATACTTAGAATGTTCATCCGACGCAAATACGATTCACGAGGATCATTTACGTATTCAACGTTTACGTTGTTCATACCTTAATCTCTCGTTCAACCTTTACACAAGGATTTAATCGCTTTCATTCGTGATCTGTTACATGAACCCCACGTTCATTATGTTTTCTTAATGTCAAAGCCATATTGTTCGTTATATGCTAAGACACATCGTTCATCACAACTGCGTTGCGTTTACATTCTTTGTCTTTTAATTCCGTTCAACCTTCATTAGAGGTTTTAATTCATTTGATTAAGTGTTACAATATGTGAACTTTATGTTCTGTATCTTTGATTATACTCCCCCAGGAATTGAGCAAGAAAACTCTAATCATTGGGTCTTGCCCTGCACCGGCGATGAAGCGCCGGTTTCTTCCCTTTCTCTCGCGTTGCGGCGTGAGTCTCCAGTACATTCTTCCCCAGTCTGGAGCTGCGGCACCACTTACTAGTACCCGATGGCATGGGTTGGCGCTGCGGCACCGCCTCCCAATGCTTGACTGGCGATGCGGCGCCAAGCATCAATCCTTGAAAAAAAATTCTAAGACTTTTACATGCTTGAGACGCTGACTTCGCAATCTCATAACTTCTTCGTTATAGCTCAGAACGAGGTCGTTCTAAAGTCATTCTGTGACAACCCGAGAATTTGAAAATTTTTAAAATTTTAATTAATTGATTTAGGGTTCAAAATTAGAACCTAGACAGAAAATAAGGGCATGCATTTGATATTTTTAAGAATGAATTTTGAGGATTTCAAAATTATGTGAAGGATTTATGTGAGACCCCAGATATTATGAATAAAGATTTAATTTTCTCGAAATAATTTTTTTTAATATTATGGTGTGGATTTGAGATAATGTTATAGTTGTGGGTAGTATTTATAAATTTTGAAAAGTATGCAAGTTGTTGTATAATATTAGATTGGTCGGGAATATTCTTTTTATTTGGGAATATCCATACGATGGTACAATCATTGGTGGACCCCACAACAGAATTATTGTCGGATTGAGAAAACGACAAAAATATTTTATAAAAATAACGGCGAAAGTTTTACCGTTAATACTGTTTAACTACTCGGTAGTAAAAGTACAGTAATACGCGTGGTTGCATAGTAGCACACGATATTGATTATTGATGCTTATGTGATAAGTCACTCAATTTTGTTTTATTAGTATTATTAATGTAATAAAACAGAAAAGCTTTTGATATAAAACAGAATACTTTTATAAAGTTATTCGTTTTAATAGGCTAATAGTAAAATATTTTTATATAAAACAAAATACTTTTATAAAGTTATCTGTTTTATTAGACAAAAATTAGAATATATTATATTTTATTATGCATAGTGTTTGCATAGTGCCTGCATAGTGTTTGCATAGTAAAATCTTTTATAAAGTTATTCGTTTTATTAGATTATAAATAGAATATATTATATTTTATTTAAAAGATTTTGCTTTAAATATGGACCGCCAAATTAAAGTAAATCAATCAGGACCATTCATGAATTAGTTACTATGCAGTCCATTCTTCTATAAATAGAAGCTCATTCATTCATTATTTCTTACGAATTCACTGAAACTCTAGAGAGAGAAACTATAGAGAGAGTTCTTGTTCTATAATCTTGAGCGTATTTCTTTAGAGTTTAAGAAAGCTTTGAGCGTAGTACAAGTTTTCTTCAAGTATATCCTCGCCCTACAAGTCGGAATACTCTTCTTTTACGGTAAGGGATATTATTTGTTGTGCTCGTAAGGTATATTATTTGTTGTACTCGTAAGGGATATTATTTGTTATACTCGTAAGGGATATTATTTGTTGTACTCGTAAGGGATATTATTTGTTGTACTCGTAAGGGATATTATTTGTTGTACTCGTAAGGGATATTATTTGTTATACTCGTAAGGGATATTATTTGTTGTACTCGTAGGGAATATTAATTGTTGTACTCGTAAGGGGTATTATTTCTTTTGTATTCATGAAGAGAACTTCTGTTATTCCATTATTTATTATTCTGTTGGAATAACCTGTATATGCGGGCTACCCTATACTTGGTGAAATTCTTCTGTTATTTCATTATTTATTATTCTGTCGGAATATCCTATCTGTGCGTTTACGCCGGACCTGGTTCCATTCTTTATTATTCTATTGGAATATCTTGTGCATGCGCTTTTCTGTGGGACCGGTTCCGTTATTTATTATTCTCGTTGGAATAACTCGCTGTCAAGGCCTATCGCATTCATGGTGATTTCTTTTGTTATTCCATTCTTTATTATACTCAGTTGGTTAAAGTTTTGACTTTTATACTCCATGAAATTAGTAGAATATCCTCGATATTTGCGCTTCATCCAATATCTTTTCATGTAAATATTCTTCTGAGCATTCTTGAATTTTACTCTACAAAGAAGTATCATGTTGACAATTTGGACATTATTGGTTCCTGGATAAATTAATTCTTGAACTTGTGTTATTGAATTATTATGTCATTGTCATCATCCTCATGTTTATATTATGTTGAAAGTCATCATGGCCCATGTAGTGCATGATGTACTTGGTATGATTATGACCGAGGATTATTCGGTATAATCATGGTAGTAATGTTTCAAATGATGTGGAAAAAAGTCTTCATTGGCCCGTAGTGCATTAATGGACGTTTTTGGTATGATTATGGCTATGGATTCTCTTTGGCCGTAGTGCAAAGATGAATTGTTTTATGGCATGATCAGGACCGTTGATGAAAACATGATTATCTTAAAGCAGTAGTGCATGGATAATTCGTGATCGTGATACTAAAGAATATTCTTGGGTCAGTAAATGCGGGGGTGATTCGATGATGTGGATTATTTATTAAGTTTGAGTCCCAAATGATAAAAGTGATGAAAAACCTTTGAAATCATAAAAGATAGTAGATTTTATTCCCTACTTAACTCTTCTAATGGATTGCTTGTTCATTGCGCAGCTTAAACTTGATAGTTATTATATTTTAACAGGTTTAACATTTGTTGAAGGCTAACGATAAATTATTATGCATTATCTTAGTCATAATATTTCTTCTTTGGGCTAGTTGAGCTCACCTTTTTTTCATTGTTCTCTTCGAAAATGAGAACGTGAAATGGGACTAGTCGGAGAAACGAGTGATGGTCCTAGATGGTGCATTAGTAGTCCTCACTATTCTGTGAAATAGTGTGATAATAATTGTAATGAGGACTCCTTTTGAGTTTGTATACTCTCTAGTAGACAATATTGTATTCAAACTCACAATTTATGTTTTGTCGTATTGTACACGACAGTTGTATTATTAAGTTGTATTTGAATTCTGTACCATTATCTGGCGACTCAAGATGGGTGATGTATACCTAATTTTGGGGGCATCACAGTTGGTATCAAAGCTTAGGGATATGATCCCTGGATGAGATGTGAGACAAGAACTAGGAGGGGAGAGACGGGGAATTCCTTCGCTAGTATGACCTACCTAAGTTTATTTGGTATTTAATTGGTCGGTCAGAGTATAGGGATAATATGTTATTTGTTAATTAACCTTTGTTTTGTGGCAGTATTTGAAAATGACATCCGAGAATGTTGAGAATAGCAATGGAGCACATGAGACCGTGGAGACATCTCAAATTACCAACCAAGATAATGTGATTAGAGATATCCATGTGGTGATTGGGGAATTAAAAGTTTCACTCAAGCTAGTCGCAAAGGTAGCAACTGAGAGTGAGGAAGAAGAGGAACCTGAGGAGGATGTATTAGAAGAACTTATTGATCAAAATATAGAATTGCAAAATCGTATTCATGAGTTAGAACAGCAGGATGAAGAACGGAAGGTGGTCGTGGAGCAAAGGAATGTAACAATTCAAAATTGTATTACCCGATGTACGATAAATTTGACAGGGCGCTCTTTGGCGAGTATATACGATATTAAAGCTGGAATCTGAGAATTCAAATGTCAAGGAGCAGCTGAAAGAAGAAACAACTGAATGAGTGAGAATGAAAGATGCATGGGTAAAAGCCAGATGACGCGTTGATATTGTGGAAAGAGAAGTCCGATCCAAGAAAGCTAAAATAGATGATATGTATTTCTTTTTTTCGACAGCAATTGGGAGAACCCAACATTGTGTTTTGAATTACCCTACACATTGCGGTCAACCCCAATTCGATATGGATCGAAGGCTAATGATTCAGATCATGGAGCAGGAGTACAACGAAGCAGTTGAGGGTGGAATATGCCCTATAGCAAAAGTCAATTCTAGTGGTAATGACGACACCAAAGACTGTCCCGAACAAGTTAAATTCGGTAGTTTAAGGGAGAGCGTTTTTCGTGATGAGGAATCGAACGAAGTTATCACGGGTTAGTTAATTATAAATTCTTGCGAAGTCTATGCCTTATTCGATACCGGTTCTACCTATTCTTTTATCTTTCTTGCTTGCGCTCAACATTTAAATTTAACTCCGGAGAAGTTAGACTTTGACTTATTGGTTGAAACTTCGTTAGCAGAAACCTTCGTTACATCCACTATTTATAAATCTTGTTGATTCAAATCGACACTTTCACGTTACGTGTCGATCTTGTCTCTTTGAAAATACTTGTCTTTGATGCGATTTTAGGAATCGATTGGTTAACTACTCGTCATGCTTTTCGTAAGGTTGTTAGCTTTCATATTCCTAACCAACCTGTTATGCGAATTCAAGCAACCAAACCACTAAAATCAATCATTGTCATATCAAGCCATAAGTAAAGAGCCCTGATCCTTTCGTTGTTGAATTCCTTGTGTGGAATGCACCGAAGCCAGACTTTCTGTAGGCGACGTCGTGAATGACGATGACAAGTTGATAGGTATCAATGTGACGTACTATCCAAGTCTTGGATGAGGGTCACAGTTTTGAATGATATTTCTATTGGTAATAAATTCCCTGACGTATTCTTGAAGACTTCTTAGCCTACCCCTAGAGCGTGAAATAGAATTATGTATTGACCCTAGTACAAAACACATTTCTTAAACCCTTAAATATTTCTTCAACTAAAGCGAACGTAACATGCGCAGAAGACGTTGGCTCGAGCTGTTGAAGATTACGATCGTACCATTCAATACCATCATGGAAAAGCGAACGTGGTAGCTGACGCATTGAGTAGAAGATCGTATGCGGTTACAAGTGCGAATATACGAACCCACGTGAAGATAACGAATATACGATTAGAATCGACTTTAATTGATAAAGTTAAAGCCGCTCAAGCTACACACCCGGAGCTGATAAATGTGAAGAAGAATGTTCAAGAGGGTGTTATTCTAGAAGCAAGAATCGACGAAGAGATGAAATCTCAACCCTCGATTTAATTGGCCCATTTAAATTCCTCGATCGAGTAGGAACTATGGCTTATATACTCGTTTTACCGCCAAGTATGTCGTGTGTTCATAACGTTTTTAACGTATCGATGTTACATAAATATGTGGACTACCCGAACTACATTATTAAATTAGAACTAAACGATATAGCAGAAGATTTAACGTATGAGGAGATACGTGTTAAAAACTTGGATCGTATTAAACACTCAAAGGTTATACCTCAAGAATTAGAATTTGAAATGAAGTCAAGGTATCTTCACCTCTTCGACATACCAGGTACGTACGTAAATTTTGAGGGCGAAATTTCATAAGGAGGGGAGATTGTGAGACCCCAGATTTTATGAATAAAGATTTAATTTTCTCGAAATATTTTTTTTAATATTATGATGTGGATTTGAGATAATGTTATAGTTGTGGGTAGTATTTATAAATTTTGAAAAGTATGCAAGTTGTTGTATAATATTCGATTGGTCGGGAATATTCTTTTTCTCGGGGAATATCCGTACGACGGTACAATCATTGGTGGACCACACAACGAAATTATTATCGGATTGAGAAAACGACAAAAATATTTTATAAAAATAACGGCGGAAGTTTTACCGTTAATACTGTTGAACTACTCGGTAGTAAAAGTACAATAATACGCGTGGTTGTATAATAGCACACGATATTGATTATTGATGCTTATGTGATAAGTCACTCAGTTTTGTTTTATTGGTATTATTAATGTAATAAAACAGAAAAGCTTTTTATATAAAACAGAATACTTTTATAAAGTTATTCGTTTTATTAGGCTAATAGTAAAATCTTTTTATATAAAACATAATACTTTTATAAAGTTATCTGTTTTATTAGACAATAATTAGAATATATTATATTTTATTATGCATAGTGTTTGCATAGTGCCTGCATAGTGTTTGCATAGTAAAATCTTTTATAAAGTTATTCGTTTTATTAGATTATAAATAGAATATATTATATTTTATTTAAAAGATTTTGCTTTAAATATGGACCGTCAGATTTAAGTAAATCAATCTGGACCATTCATGAATTAGTTATTATGCAGTCCATTCTTCTATAAATAGAAGCTCATTCATTCATTATTTCTTACGAATTCACTGAAACTCTAGAGAGAGAAACTATAGAGAGAGTTCTTGTTCTATGATCTTGAGCGTATTTCTTTAGAGTTTAAGAAAGCTTTGAGCGTAGTACAAGTTTTCTTCAAGTATATCCTCGCCCTACAAGTCGGAATACTCTTCTTTTACGGTAAGGGATATTATTTGTTGTACTCGTAAGGGATATTATTTGTTGTACTCGTAAGGGATATTATTTGTTGTATTCGTAATAGATATTATTTGTTGTACTCGTAAGGGATATTATTTGTTGTACTCGTAAGGGATATTATTTGTTGTACTCGTAAGGGATATTATTTGTTGTATTCGTAGGGAATATTAATTGTTGTACTCATAAGAGGTATTATTTCTTTTCTATTCATGAAGAGAACTTTTGTTATTCCATTATTTATTATTCTATTGGAATAACCTGTATACGCGGGCTACCCTATACTTGGTGAAATTCTTCTGTTATTTCATTATTTATTATTCTCGTTTGAATATCCTCGTACGTAGCGCTTACGCTGCACTGGTTCCATTATTTATTATTCCGTCGAAATATCCTCGCCTATCGCTTTCTGCCGACCGGTTCCATTCTTTATTATTCTGTTGGAATATCTTGTCTGTGCATTTTACGCCGGACCTGGTTCCGTTGTTTATTATTCTATTGGAATAACCTGTCTGTGCGGTCTATCGCATACATGGTGATTTCTTTTATTATTCCATTTTTTATTATACTTAGTTGGTTAAAGTTTTGACTTTTATACTCCATGAAATTAGTGGAATATCCTTGATATTTGCGCTTCATCCAGTATCTTTTCATGTAAATATTCTTCTGAGCATTCTTGAATTTTACTCTACAAAGAAGTATCATGTTGATAATTTGGACGTTATTGGTTCCTGGATAAATTAATTCTTGAACTTGTGTTATTAAATTATTATGTCATTGTCATCATCCTCATGTTTATATTATGTTGAAAGTCATCGTGGGGCACAGTGAAGCACGTATTTTACTTGGTATAATTATGACCAGGATTATTCGTATAATCATGACCGTAATGTTACAAATGATGTGAAAAAAGTCCTCATTGGCCCGTAGTGCATTGATGGACAGTTTTTGGTATGATTATGGCTATGGATTCTCTTTGGCCGTAGTGCAAAGATGAATTATTTTATGGCATGATCAGGACCATTGATGAAAACATGATTATCTTAAGCCCTAGTGCATGGATAATTCGTGGTCGTGATACTAAAGAATATCAATGGCTGTAGTGCAGGGGTGATTTGATGATGTGGATTATTTATTAAGATGAGTCCCAGCGATAAAAGTGAAGAAAAACCTTTGAAATCATATAAGATAGTAGATTTTATTCCCTACTTGACTCTTCTAATGGATTGCTTGTTTCGCTGTAGTTAAACTTGATAGTTATTATATTTTATTAGTTTAACACTGTTGAAGGCTAACGATAAATTATTCTGCATTATCTTAGTAATAATATTTCTTACTGGGCTAGTTGAGCTCACCCTTTCTTTCACTGTTCTCTTCGTGAAATGAGAACGTAATTGGGGGACTAGTCGGGAACAGAGTGATGGTCCTAGATGGTGCATTAGTAGTCCTCACTATTCTGTGAAATTGTGTGATAATAATTGTAATGAGGACTCCTTTTGAGTTTGTATACTCTCTAGTAGACAATATTTGTATTCAAACTCACAGTTTATGTTTTGTCATATTGTACACGAAAGTTGTATTATTAAGTTGTATTTGAATTTTGTACCATGTATCTGGCGACTCAAGATGGGTGATGTATACCTTATTTTGGGGGAGTCACAATTTAAGTGAATTATTCACGATTAAGGGAATAAGCGTTCATGTTTTGTGTATATGCGTGCATGATATGGTTAAGTGTCAAGGGTTGACCAGATAAATGATATATGTAACAAACCCTAAGTATATATTAAGAACGTCAACGTTCGGTTAGAAAACCCTAGAGAATTTTAAGAAACCCTAGAAACCGGTTCTGGAAACCTTAATTTCACTTCCGGGAATCCGAAACCCTAATTCAAAAATTTAAACCCTAATCTGGGAACTTAAAGGATAATTATAATTCTTAAGTGATATTAATTATAATCTTACTTAGGGTAAAGCTTAATTATTTAGTAAACCCTAATTTCAAAATCCGAAACCCTAATTTCGGGATAAGAAACCCTAATTTATAAATACAGAAAACCTAAGTGTTAATTTAATAATTTTAATGTTAATTAGGATATATTAATTCTAATTTTCAAGTTAAGTAATTAGAAAACCCTAATCTAATTACGAAATCTATTTTCTAAATTAGAAAATAATTTTTATATTAGAAACCATAATTTTTGGGTTGTAAACCATAATTAGTGATTTTGACCCTAATTGCTAAATTAGCGACCTTAATTAGAAAATGTTAATTCTAATTAGAAAGATTTAATTATGATCAAGGAATTTTAATATAATTTGTAAATCCTAATTATAAGTTAGAAATATTAATTTTTTATTTTTAAAACCCAAATTAGAAATTTTAGAAAATTAAATTTGTAAACCCTAAGGGTGTCAACCCCTACACCCTAAATTTTCTAAACCCTAAATCCAAACCCAAACCCTAAACCCTAAGGGTTTGGTCAAATGTCAAAAATGTCATTAAAATTAAATGCTAAATGCCCATTTTGCCCTTTTTAGCATTATTGAGACTTGACTTGCAAGAGTTGTTCTAGTGTAGTGGTTGGACCAACCCTAGCCCTAGGCATGTGACTTAAATTAAAACGACCAGCCATTCCAGCCGAAATCAACCAGATCCTAGCAACAAATTAGCATATATAGATTAAAAGAGAGAGAAATGAGTCACTTACATTTTTATTTTCTCTCAAGACCCTCTCTCACTAAAATTCGGGACATAGTGTGAGAAAGAGTGAGAAACCAAGCCATGATCAAGCTCTAGCAATCCAAACACAGATCCATAGATCAGAAATAAAAAATCAAGCATGAATGAGGTATAAACCCTAATTTTAGAAATCATATGATTTGATGTTGTTTGTTGTTTAGATATCTGTTAGAGGGTGACACTTGATGATCTGGGTTGCCAAAACCTAGATCCATATCATTTAGATACTCGAATTCAAGGATTTCTCAAATCTAGAAAAGGTTGAAAAATGTTGTCTGACAGTCACATGTAAGTTCCTATAGATCAGTGTGTGTTAATAATTTATGGTGTTTGATGATATATCTTTGTTCTTTGTAGTAAGGGCTTTGATCTGGGACTTGAATCAAGCCCAGATCATGAGTAGATATTAAGTTATTAAGGGTCAAAGTACGTTGACCAGCATTTACTGCCTGTTTCTGGGCAACCCAGATGCCCAAAACGCCTGACAGCGTTTTTGTAGGCTTTGATCTTGCTTGTGGTTTTTGTTTTTGGACATGTTGTTGCTTTGGTATTGTATTATGACATGAGGACTACACAATCGTGTCTTTAGATCACCTTTATCTTTTACAGATTTGTAAATAACCTTGGTCAAAGTATCATTGACCGTCTTCTTTGTTGAAGATCTAGAAAAACCCAAAATCTTCAAAGGCCGAATTTTCTGACAAGGTTTGACTGGATTGAATCTTGTGAATTAGTTGTTGTTATGATGATCGGTTGTTATACACGTGTACCTGGATATGTTTTCTACAATATTGAACACAAATTTCACCCAAACAAGTTACAGGATACAAGTTATGAGGATCGGAACCTAGTACCCTCGACTGTTCTTCATTTTCTGGAAAACCCAGAAATGAAGAACAACGTTGTCAGAACTTTTGGAGGATTGATTCTCTCAGTTGTGATATGTTATAACCATGAAGTTTGTTTGTTAATGTAGTATTACATCCATACTACAATTGTAACCCCTCTAGCTTACCAGAAATAATCACGAACACTGTTTTAATTAAGGTCAAACAAGCCACCCGAGAACTGCCTATGCGTTTCTGGGTTTATTGAAGAACAGCCCAAGAACACCATTAGCGACGGATTCGTCACCTAAGGCCCCTATAGCGACACTTAATTTCGGAAATTAATTATTATTTTCCAAAAATGATTATTTTAATTAAATAAATAGAAAAAAATGGTTTTTAATTATGAAAAATACAAAATAAATTCTGAAAAATTATTTTTAAAATCTGAGAAATAGGTTTTAATTATTTTAAGTATATTTTATAAATATTTAATATTTTTTGAATATAAATGTTATTTAATTTATTTAATTATAATATTAAATAAATTATTTAAAATGATTTAAATACATGAAAAATCATGAAAAATAATATTAAGGTATAATAAAATATTTTAAGTTGTATTTAGTAACTTTTAATATTTTGTGATGAATTTCATTAACTAATAAATATTAATGATAATTAGTTTATTTAATAACTATATTAAATAAATTATGGAAAAATAGAATTAATGATTTATAAATCATATAAAAATGATGTAAGTGTTATAAAAATATTTTAAGTTATAAAATATAACTTTTGATATTTTGTCATGAAAATATTAATATTTTAATATTAATAACAATTATCGGATAATGAATTTAATTGTTTAAAAATCATATAAAGGATATTTTAATGTATTAAAATACTTTGTGATATTCTAAATATATTATAATATTATGACATGTATTTCATTAATATTTGATAATAAATAAATATTAATGACAAAAGAATTATGTGGTATTTAATTCATATAAATACGTTTTTAATGATTGAAAAATCAAGATAAATAGTAATAATTATTTAAAAATTATTACGAGCTTACGAAAAATATTTTGACTGTTATTAAAATTATCTGAGATAATTGTTGAGTGTTAGGCAGAGTTTAATTGAACTTAGACTCGATAAAAGTCCGACTAGACCGTCGGGACGTTAGAATTTTGTCGAATTCAAGTCAGACTGAAATAGTTTGACCTGACACTGAGTCTTATGTGTGTTATAGACTGATAGGGTTATGTGTTTTGTGCTATGTGTTCAGGTTATTCTATGTATATATATATATATATATCTTATAGTATTATATTGTAATGATATTATTCTAATATTAGAGATCTATATTACTAATATTAGGTCTTCGGATAAAGCGATATAAATTGCATAGGGGTAATCAACGGTTCAGGCAAATTTGTTTTTACTTAACTCTACTAAGAGTTGTTTCATTCGGATAAGCTTATGGTTAATCATTGTTGGTTGCCATGAATTGTACTCTGTATATATTGTATGTATAAGTCAGGTATGAAAGGCTGATCACCTTCATTACCAGTTGGTTCTGATATATTTGTTTATGTATAATACTTGTTCAGTCATAAATTTGTTCCTGCTAGTTCACAATTATATTGTTGAATTATAGCCAGCTTATTATTCAGATTCTTTCAACCATGATATATCGTTATATTATTGAACTTAAACTTGTTGGGCAATTCTTATGCTCACCCTTGCTATATCATGATAAAACATTGCAGATAAGGTGAATGCGTTTGGATACAGGAAAAGAATAATGCCAAGTTCAGCTTGGGATAAATGTGCAGCTAATTTGTAATAGTATAGTTTGTTAATAATGTATTATGTTAGATAGTTTATGAATGGTGTATAAGTTAAGGTTACTCGACCTTGGGATATAGTGTGTAATGTATTTTATAAACAATTTATGTTTATATCTTCCGCAAATATAGTAATAGTGTTAGAATGATCGAACCGGGATCATGGGTGATTCTAGGGACCCTTGATTCGGGCCCTCACAACAGGTATCAAAGTTGTAGGTTATAAACCTTAGGTAGGAATACCTGAGACTAATAACCGCAGTGATTAGGATAAGTACTAACTCACATTATAATTCTTAAGTGATATTAATTATAATCTTACTTAGGGTAAAGCTTAATTATTTAGTAAACCCTAATTTCAAAATCTAAAACCCTAATTTCGGGATAAGAAACCCTAATTTATAAATAGTGAAAACCTAAGTGTTAATTTAATAATTTTAATGCTAATTAGGATATATTAATTCTAATTTTCAAGTTAAGTAATTACAAAACCCTAATCTAATTACGAAATCAAATTTCTATATTAGAAAATAATTTTTATATTAAAAACCCTAATTTTTGGCTTGTAAACCCTAATTCGTGATTTTGACCCTAATTGCTAAATTAGCGACCTTAATTAGGAAATGTTAATCCTAATTAGAAAGATTAAATTATGATCAAGGAATTTTAATATAATTTGTAAATCCTAATTACAAGTTAGAAATATTAATTTTTTTATTTTTAAAACCCAAATTGGAAATTTTAGAAAATTAAATTTGTAAACCCTAAGGGTGTCAAACCCTAAACCCTAAATTTTCTAAACCCTAAACCCAAACCCAAACCCTAAACCCTAAGGGTTTGGTCAAATGTCAAAAATGCCATTAAAATTAAATGCTAAATGTCCATTTTGCCCTTTTTAGCATAATTGAGACTTGACATGCAAGAGTTGTTCTAGTGTAGTGGTTGGACCAACCCTAGCCCTAAGCATGTGACTTAAATTAAAACGACCAGCCATTCCAGCCGAAATCAACCAGATCCTAGCAACAAATCAACATATATAGATTAAAAGAGAGACAAATGAGTCACTTACATTTTCATTTTCTCTCAAGACCCTCTCTCACTAAAATTCAAGACATAGTGTGAGAAAGAGTGAGAAACCAAGCCATGATCAAGCTCTAGCAATCCAAACACAGATCCATAGATCAGAAATCAAAAATCAAGCATGAATGAGATATAAACCCTAATTTTAGAAATCATATGATTTGATGTTGTTTGTTGTTTAGATATCTGTTAGAGGGTGACACTTGATGATCTGGGTTTCCAAAACCTAGATCCATATCATTTAGATACTCGAATTCAAGGATTTCTCAAATCTGAAAAAGGTTGAAAAATGTTGTCTGACAGTCACATGTAAGTTCCTATAGATCAGTGTGTGTTAATAATTTATGGTGTTTGATGATATATCTTTGTTCTTTGTAGTAAGGGCTTTGATCTGGGACTTGAATCAAGCCCAAATCATGAGTAGATATTAAGTTATTAAGGGTCAAAATCGTTGACCAAAGATTATTGGGCAAGCTTCGGGCAACCCATATATGCCCAAAACGCATGACAGCGTTTTTGTAGGCTTTGATCTTGTTTGTGGTTTATGTTTTTGGACATGTTGTTGATTTGGTATTGTATTATGACATGAGGACTACACAATCGTGTCTTTAGATCACCTTTATCTTTTACAGATTTGTAAATAACCTTGGTCAAAGTATCATTGACCGTCTTCTTTATTGAAGATCTGGAAAATCCCAAAATCTTCAAAGGCCGAATTTTCTGACAAGGTTTGACTGGATTGAATCTTGTGAATTAGTTGTTGTTATGATGATCGATTGTTATACACGTGTACCCGGATATGTTTTCTACAATATTGAACACAAATTTCACCCAAACAAGTTACAGGATACAAGTTATGAGGATCGAAAACTAGTACCCCCGAATGTTCTTCATTTTCTGGAAAACCCAGAAATGAAGAACAACGTTGTCAGAACTTTTAGAGGATTGATTCTCTCAGTTGTGATATGTTATGACCATGAACTTTGTTTGTTAATGTAGTATTACATCCGTACTACAATTGTAATCCCTCTAGCTTACCAGAAATAATCACGAACACTGTTTTAATTAAGGCCAAACAAGCCACCCGGGAACTGCCTATGCGTTTCTGGGTTTGTTGAAGAACAGCCCAAGAACACCATTAGCGACGGATTCGTCACCTAAGGCCCCTATAGCGACACTTAATTTCGGAAATTAATTATTATTTTCCGAAAATGATTATTTTAATTAAATAAATAGAAAAAAATGGTTTTTAATTATTAAAAATATAAAATAAATTCTGAAAAAAATATTTTTAAAATTTGAGAAATAGGTTTTAATTATTTTAAGTATATTTTATAAATATTTAATATTTTGGAATATAATGGTATTTAATTTATTTAATTATAATATTAAATAAATTATTTAAAATGATTTAAATACATGAAAAATCATGAAAAATAGTAAAAACCTAAGTGTTAATTTAATAATTTTAATGTTAATTAGGTTATATTAATTCTAATTTTCAAGTTAAGTAATTAGAAAACCTTAATCTAATTACGAAATCTAATTTCTATATTAGAAAATAATTTTTATATTAGAAACCCTAATTTTTGGGTTGTAAACCCTAAGTCGTGATTTTGACCCTAATTGCTAAATTAGCGACCTTAATTAGGAAATGTTAATCCTAATTAGAAAGATTTAATTGTGATCAAGGAATTTTAATATAATTTGTAAATCCTAATTATAAGTTAGAAATATTAATTTTTTTATTTTTAAAACCCAAATTGGAAATTTTAGAAAATTAAATTTATAAACCATAAGGGTGTCAAACCCTAAACCCTAAATTTTCTAAACCCTAAACCCAAACCCAAACCTTAAACCCTAAGGGTTTGGTCAAATGTCAAAAATGCCATTAAAATTAAATGCTAAATGTCCATTTTGCCCTTTTTAGCATTATTGAGACTTGACTTGCAAGAGTTGTTCTAGTGTAGTGGTTGGACCAACCCTAGCCCTAGGCATGTGACTTAAATTAAAACTACCAGCCATTCCAGCCGAAATCAACCAGATCCTAGCAACAAATCAACATATATAGATTAAAAGAGAGAGAAATAAGTAACTTACATTTTCATTTTCTCTCAAGACCCTCTCTCACTAAAATTCAAGACATAGTGTGAGAAAGAGTGAGAAACCAAGCCATGATCAAGCTCTAGCAATCCAAACACAGATCCATAGATCAGAAATCAAAAATCAAGCATGAATGAGGTATAAACCCTAATTTTAGAAATCATATGATTTGATGTTGTTTGTTGTTTAGATATCTGTTAGAGGGTGACACTTGATGATCTGGGTTTCCAAAACCTAGATCCATATCATTTAGATACTCGAATTCAAGGATTTCTCAAGTCTGTAAAAGGTTGAAAAATGTTGTCTGACAGTCACATGTAAGTTCCTATAGATCAGTGTGTGTTAGTAATTTATGGTGTTTGATGATATATCTTTGTTCTTTGTAGTAAGGGCTTTGATCTGGGACTTGAATCAAGCCCAGATCATGAGTAGATTTTAAATTATTAAGGGTCAAAGTACGTTGACCAGCATTGACTGGCTGTTTCTAGGTAACCCAGATATGCCCAAAATGCCTGACAGAGTTTTTGTAGGCTTTGATCTTGTTTGTGGTTTATGTTTTTGGACATGTTGTTGCTTTTGGTATTGTATTATGACATGAGGACTACACAATCGTGTCTTTAGATCACCTTTATCTTTTACAGATTTGTAAATAACCTTAGTCAAAGTATCATTGACCGTCTTCTTTGTTGAAGATCTGGAAAAACCCAAAATCTTCAAAGGCCGAATTTTCTAACAAGGTTTGACTGGATTGAATCTTGTGAATTAGTTGTTGTTATGATGATCGGTTATTATACACCTGTACCCGGATATGTTTTCTACAATATTGAACACAAATTTCACCCAAACAAGTTACAGGATACAAGTTATGAGGATCGGAAACTAGTACCCGACTGTTCTTCATTTTCTGGAAAACCCAGAAATGAAGAACAACGTTGTCAGAACTTTTGGAGGATTGATTCTCTCAGTTGTGATATGTTATGACCATGAACTTTGTTTGTTAATGTAGTATTACATCCGTACTACAATTGTAACCCCTCTAGCTTACCAGAAATAATCACGAACACTGTTTTAATTAAGGCCCAACAAGCCACCCGAGAACTGCCTATGCGTTTCTGGGTTTGTTGAAGAACAGCCCAAGAACACCATTAGCAACGGATTCGGCTACCTAAGGCCTCTATAAAGACACTTAATTTGGAAATTAATTATTATTTTTCAAAATGATTATTTTAATTAAATAAATAGAAAAAAATGGTTTTAATTATTAAAATACAAAATAAATTCAAAAAATTATTTTTAAAATCAGAAATAGGTTTTAATTATTTTAAGTATATTTTATAAATATTTAATATTTTTTGAATATAAATGGTATTTAATTTATTTAATTATAATATTAAATAAATTATTTAAAAATGATTTAAATAAATGAAAAATCATGAAAAATAATATTAAGGTATAATAAAATATTTTATGTTGTATTTAGTAACTTTTAATATTTTGTGATGAATTTCATTAACTAATAAATATTAATGATAATTAGTTTATTTAATAACTATATTAAATAAATTATGGAAAAATAGAATTAATGATTTATAAATCATATAAAAATGATTTAAGTGTTATAAAAATATTTTAAGTTATAAAATATTACTTTTGATATTTTGTCATGAAAATATTAATATTTTAATATTAATAACAATTATCTGATAATGATTAATTGTTTAAAAATCATATAAAGGATATTTTAAAGTATTAAAATACTTTGTGATATTATAAATATATTATAATATTATGACATGTATTTCATTAATATTTGATAATAAATAAATATTAATGACAAAAGAATTATGTGGTATTTAATTCATATAAATACATTTTTAATGATTGAAAAATTAAGATAAATAGTAATAATTATTTAAAAATTATTACTTAGCTTACTTAAAAATATTTTGATCGTTATTAAAATTATCTCGAGATAATTGTTGAGTGTTAAGCGTAGTTTAATTGAACTTAGACTCGATAAAAGTCCTACTGTAATTTCTGGACGTTAGAATTTTATTCAATTCAAGTCGATCGAAATAGTTTGACCTTACAATTTGAGTCTTATGTGTGTTATAGACTGATAGGGTTATGTGTTTTGTGCTATGTGTTCAGGTTATTCTATGTATATATATATCTTATAGTATTATATTGTAATGATATTATTCTAATATTAGAGATCTATATTACTAATATTAGATCTTCGGATAAAGCGATATAAATTGCATAGCGGTAATCAACGGTTCAGGCAAATTTGTTTTTACTTAACTCTACTAAGAGTTGTTTCATTCTTGATAAGCTTATGGTTAATCATTCACGGGTTGCCATGAATTGTACTCAGATATATTGTATGTATAAGTCGTGTATGAAAGGTCGATCACCTTCATTACCAAATTGGTTCTCGATATATTTGTTTATGTATAATACTTGTTCAGTCATAAATTTGTTCCTGCTAGTTCACAATTATATTGTTGAATTATAGCCAGCTTATTATTCAGATTCTTTCAATCATGATATTTCGTTATATTATTGAACTTAAACTTGCTGGGAATTTCTTATGATCACCCTTGCTATATCATGATAAAACATTGCAGATAAGGCGAATGCGTTTGGATACAGGAAAAGAATAATGCCAAGTTCAACTTGGGATAAAATGTGCAGCTAATTTGTAATAGTATAGTTTGTTAATAATGTATTATGTTAGATAGTTTATGAATGATGTATAAGTTAAGGTTACTCGACCTTGGGATATAGTGTGTAATGTATTTTATAAAAATTTATGTTTATATCTTCCGCAAATATAGTAATAGTGTTAGAATGATCGAACCGGATCCGCGGTGATTCGGGATCTCGGATTCGGGGCCCTCACAGTTGGTATCAAAGTTGTAGGTTATAAACCTTAGGTAGGAATACCTGAGACTAATAACCGCAGTGATTAGTATAAGTACTAACTCACATAGAGTTAGTTAGCCAGAAGATTCAAAGATTTAATCTCAATGAAGTTATAAGCTATAGAGCTCCCTAACTCTGATAATAAAGTTGAACAATAGTGATGAATAGATAGAGTCTAAAAGACTAAAAGTACAGTGATAGAAGATCGTAAAACAAAACGATCATGACATATAAATGAATCGTAATATATACAATGAGATCACCTCGTGATCTGATAAGGTTATAGTCACTAGAAGGATCAAGCGAATGATTAAAAAGTTTACAGCAAGATTGCTGAGTGTCGGTTGTACTATGAATTGGTACAGATTCAGGAAAGGATTATGAATACGGATTAAATGAAATTTGAATTGAAAAGGGAGTTTGTGTTAGGTAGGGATTCAATTGAGGATTCATGTAGGCAACTGAGTTGTATGATTCCTTGTGTGGGCGGGGAATTGTACTTGGTGTAAAAACTACTTAGTTCTGGCAATGATAATCATTGAAATGTTTGTGTCGCGCTATTTGATATATGCATGTTAAGAGGGTGATTCCTTTCTCATGTGTATAACAGATAGATAGGTCATAGGTAGAGGATATAAGGTTAAGTACGAGTTCTTAAAACTCATACTTATGTGACATGCTTGACTCATAGTTATATGAAATATTTATTAACCCCTCGGCGAATGGACGCCAAAGGTCTGTCTAGGAAAGTTCTTAAACTCATATGATTGTGGTAATTTATGGACTCATAAGTGTGGTTTTACGAACTGGGTATAGTTGTGTGTAAATGGAGTATTAAGGATAATAAGAATAGATAGACAATTTAAGCAAATGATTATTAGTGAAGAATTAAGTTTTCCAAAACTCCTAGCTATGCTAGACTTCGGAATGTTGACATCAAGCTAAATACGCACTATGTGCTTTTAAAAAAAAATATGTACACTCGTAATCATTTTTGAAACGGTTTAAAGTATAGTCTATGCTACTTATTTCAGCTAACCGCGAATGATTTGAAATATCAAAATATCTTTTATTTATCACTTATGTACCATGTAACCTGGTGCAGAGATGATAAAAAGTGATGGAGTTATAAATACAGGAATACTTAGTGTGAATTTCATCTAAAATCGTTATTCCACTATTGTATGATGTGTTATGACAAAGTCATACAATGACAGCATCCTCAAACGGATTGTTAATACAGTACGACATCATGACGTCATTCTCAAAAATATTTTCAAAAATTTTAATTTGCCAACGGGGTTTGGCTACACTTAAATAATTCGATTAAATTGAATTATTGATATGAGTCTATGCTATTCGATTCAGCTAGACTAAAGTTTATGAAAACTCTAAGTGTTTATTGAAAGAAATTTCCCGAACCAAATTATTTTGGTACGGAATCCAATAAGACTGAGGTAGAATTTTGTGCCTATGGCAGTGAAGAGAAACAGATAAAATTAGTAATTGGCCAGTACAGGGCATTCGGGTTAATCACCCTTTGTGTTCGTAAGTTATGCCGGTTTGTGGATGAATTTCCGTATAACCTTTGCGAAATTGACAGACAAATAGTCTATATGACTCCTCAGCAAAATTTGAAAATTTTTACTCTTGTGAGTGGTGTATTGGGTAGCATATGATGATGTGTATGTATAGTGTATGGTGAATGGTGTATGGTGTAATGTAAATTTCGGGGACGAAATTTTTAGAAGAAGGGATGAATGTGACAACCCAAAAATTTGAAATTTTTTAAAATTTTAATTAATTGATTTAAGGTTCAAAATTAGAACCCAAACAGAAAATAAGTGAATGCATTTTATATTTTTAAGAAGGAATTTTGAGGATTTCAAAATTATGTGAAGGATTTAAGTGAATTATTCAAGATTAAGGGAATAAGCGTTTATGTTTTGTGTATATGCATGCATGATGTGGTTAAGGGTCAAGGGTTTATCTGATAAATGATATCTGTAATAAACCCTAAGTATATATTAAGAACGTCAACGTTCGCTTAAAAAACCCTAGTGAATTATAAGAAACCCTAGAAACCGGTTCTGGAAACCCTAATTTCAGTTCCGGGAATCCGAAACCCTTATTCGGAAATTTAATTAAAACCCTAATCTGGTAACTTAAAGGATAATTATAATTCTTAAGTGATATTAATTATAATCTTACTTAGGGTAAAGCTTAATTATTTAGTAAACCCTAATTTCAAAATCTAAAACCCTAATTTCGGGATAAGAAACCCTAATTTATAAATAGTGAAAACCTAAGTGTTAATTTAATAATTTTAATGTTAATTAGGATATATTAATTATAATTTTCATGTTAAGTAATTAGAAAACCCTAATCTAATTACGAACTATAATTTCTAAATTAGAAAATAATTTTTATATTAGAAACCCTAATTTTTGGGTTGTAAACCCTAATCCGTGATTTTGACCCTAATTGCTAAATTAGCTATCTTAATTAGGAAATATTAATCCTAATTAGAAAGATTTAATTGTGATCAAGGAATTTTAATATAATTAGTAAATCATAATTATAAGCTAGAAATATTAATTTTTTTATTTTTAAAACCTAAATTGAAAATTTTAGAAAATTAAATTTGTAAACCCTAAGGGTTTCAAACCCTAAACCCTAAATTTTCCAAACCCTAACCCAAACCCTAAACCCTAAGGGTTTGGTCAAATGTCAAAAATGCCATTAAAATTAAATGCTAAATGTCCATTTTGCCTTTTTTTAGCATTATTGAGACTTAACTTGCAAGAGTTGTTCTAGTGTAGTGGTTGGACCAACCCTAGCCCTAGGCATGTGACTTAAATTAAAATGACCAGCCATTCTAGCCGAAATCAACTAGATCCTAGCAATAAATCAACATATATAGATTAAGAGAGAGAGAAATGAGTCACTTACATTTTCATTTTCTCTCAAGACCCTATCTCTCTAAAATTCGGGACATAGTGTGAGAAAGAGTGAGAAACCAAGCCATGATCAAGCTCTAGCAATCCAAACACAGATCCATAGATCAGAAATCAAAAACAAAGCATGAATGAGGTATAAACCCTAATTTTAGAAATCATATGATTTGATGTTGTTTGTTGTTTAGATATGTTTTAGAGGGTGTCACTTGATGATCTGGGTTGCCAAAACCTAGATCCATATCATTTAGATACTCGAATTCAAGGATTTCTCAAATCTGGAAAAGGTTGAAAATGTTGTCCATGCGATCCACATGTCGGCCTTATAGATCGGTGTGTTAATAATTTATGGTGTTTGATGATATAACTTTGTTCTTTGTAGTAAGGGCTTTGATCTGGGACTTGAATCAAGCCCAGATCATGAGTAGATATTAAGTTATTAAGGGTCAAAGTACGTTGACCAGCATTGACTGGCTATTTCTGGGCAGCCCAGATATGCCCAGAACGCCTAACAACATTTTTGCAGGCTTTGATCTTGCTTGTGGTTTATGTTTTTGGACATGTTGTTGCTTTGGTATTGCATTATGACATGAGGACTACACAATCGTGTCCTTAGATCACCTTTATCTTTTACAGATTTGTAAATAACCTTGGTCAAAATATCATTAACTGTCTACTTTGTTGAAGATCTGGAAAAACCCAGAATCTTCAAAGGCCGAATTTTCTGACAAGGTTTGACTGGATTGAATCTTTTGAATTAGTTGTTGTTATGATGATCAGTTGTTATACACGTGTACCCGGATATGTTTTCTACAATATTGAACACAAATTTCACCCAAACAAGTTACAGGATACAAGTTATGAGGATCAGAAACTAGTACCCTCTCCAGAAATGAAGAACAGCGTTGTCAAAACTTTTGGAGGATTGATTCTCTCAGTTGTGATATGTTATAACCATGAAGTTTGTTTGTTAATGTAGTATTACATCCGTACTACAATTATAACCCCTCTAGCTTACCAGAAATAATCAAGAACACAATTTTAATTAAGGTCAAACAAGCTACCCGAGAACCCGCTTACGTCGTTTATAGTTTTGTCAAGAATGTTTCAAGAACATCATTAGCACTTTATTCATCACCTAAGGCCCCTATAAATGATACACTTAATTTCTAAATTAATTATTATTTTCTAAAATGATTATTTTAATTAAATAAATAGAAAAAATGGTTTTAATTAATAAAAATACAAAATAAATTTTGAAAAATTATTTTAAAATCAAAATAGGTTTTAATTATTGTAAGTATATTTCATAAATATTTAATATTTTTGAAATATAAATGGTATTTAATTTATTTAATTATAATATTAAATAAATTATTTAAAAATAATTTAAATACATGAAAAATCATGAAAATAATATTAAGGTATAATAAAATATTTTAAGTTGTATTTAGTAACTTTTAATATTTTGTGATGAATTTCATTAATTAATAAATATTAATGATAATTAGTTTATTTAATAACTATACTAAATAAATTATGGAAAAATAGAATTAATGATTTATAAATCATATAAAATGATTTAAGTGTTATAAAAATATTTTAAGTTATAAAATATAACTTTTGATATTTTTTCATGAAAATATTAATATTTTAATATTAATAAAATTATCTGGATAATGAATTTAATTGTTTAAAAATCATATAAAGGTGATTTTAAAGTATTAAAAATACTTTGTGATATTATAAATATATTATAATATTATGACATGTATTTCATTAATATTTGATAATAAATAAATATTAATGACAAAAGAATTATGTGCTATTTAATTCATATAAATATGTTTTTAATGATTGAAAAATTAAGATAAATAGTAATAATTATTTAAAATTATTACGAGCTTACGAAAAATATTTTGACTGTTATTAAAATTATCTGAGATAATTGTTAAGTGTTAGGCAGAGTTTAATTGAACTTAGACTCGATAAAAGTCCGACTAGACCGTCGGGACGTTAGAATTTTGTCAAATTCAAGTCAGACTGAAATAGTTTGACCTGACACTGAGTCTTATGTGTGTTATTGACTTATAGGGTTATGTGTTATGTGCTATGTGTTTATGTTATTCTATGTGTGTGTGTATATATATATATATATATATATATATATATCTTATAGTATTATATTGTAATGATATTATTCTAATACTAGAGATCTATATTACTAATATTAGGTCTTCGGATAAAGCGATATAAATCATGCGTAGCAGAATCAAATCTGCTCAGCAAGTTTGTTTTTACTTAACTCTACTAAGAGTTATTTCATTCTTGATAAGCTTATGGTTAATCATTGTTTGGTTGCCATGAATTGTACTGTATATATTGTATGTATAAGTCGTATGAAAGGCTGATCACCTTCATTACCAGTTGGTTCTGATATATTTGTTCATGTATAATACTTGTTCAGTCATAAATTTTTTCCTGCTAGTTCACAATTATATTGTTGAATTATAGCCAACTTATTATTCAGATTCTTTCAATCATGATATATCGTTATATTATTGAACTTAAACTTGCTGGGCAATTCTTATGATCACCTTTGCTATATCATGATAAAACATTGCAGATAAGGCGAATTCGTTTGGATACAGGAAAAGAATAATGCCAAGTTTAGCTTGGGATAAAATGTGCAGCTAATTTGTAATAGTATAGTTTGTTAATAATGTATTATGTTAGATAATTTGTGAATGGTGTATAAGTTAAGGTTACTCGACCTTAGGAAATAGTGTGTAATGTATTGTATAAACAATCTATGTTTATATCTTCCGCAAATATAGTAATAGTGATAGAATGATCGAACCGGATCCGCGGTGATTTAGGACCTCGGATTCTGGGCCCTCACACATTCTCTTCCTTATCTTACGTACTTAAACTTCCCTTGGACAAAAATTTAATCTGAATTTGTTAACATGCCATTCAATTGGCTTAATCTTCATCATTCGTTCGTTTTACGTTATTAACGTTCTTCGTTCGTTTGTCTGTAATTCGGTCATCCGAACTCGGAACTCGTTCGTTCTTGAGTCCACGACTCACGTTTTCTACGTTCTCTTACATTCTTATGAAACCCTATACATTCGGGTATATTTACATACTTTCTACTTCTCGTTCGTCTTTTACAAAAATTTTGCCATAACTTCTTTATAGCTAAGTTCAATCCGTTCTTCTTGAACATTTCTACCATTCCTAATCAAGCAATAATCAACTAACTTATACGCGATGATTTTAAACTTGTCCATCAACAACAAGTTATACTACGATGGTTTAAAATTTTTCCATTAACAACATTCTTTGTGTTCTTCGTTTTTAATCCATAATTTGATTATGATTTCACTTTTTCTTGGAATTTGATTTTATAAAACACCATTCCTTACTTATTCCATCGAATCGTTCATATGATTTATTCGGATCATTCAAATTCATTACGAAACTTATACTTCCTTAAGTAATTTTTAAAATAAACTTCGATTCTAATTCTTATTTCTTCATTTCTACATTATTTCAACCATATGAAATTATTCATAACATCTTTTACTTCTTATTCCAATTAAGCTATGTTTTTAACATACGAAGCTTAAAAAAATTAACTTAGAAGTTAGGTTTTGGATTACCTTTCTTCTTTAATCTTCTCCCGTTGGACAAAGTTTGTACACGAGCTAGCTTTTCCTTTTCATTTCGCATCTCATACGAACTCTCTCTCTATCTCTCAAGTGTTGGATAATTTTTTTTCATTAACAAACAAATGAGCTTAAGCTCTCCTTTTATAGAAAATCCAAGCTAGGGGCAAAATAGTCATTTCACCCCAAAGTTACTATTCCCACATCCTTTCTCCACCTCCTCACTATTCACGAAGCTTCCTTTGAAAGCTTTGTGCTTCCGTCTTGCGAAATTCGTCTGACATTTTGAAAAACTGCAATTCTCGGAATCCAAATATTTTTGAATATTTCGTCTTTCCTCTACAGTTTAACATTTATGCATTCTTCGGAACTCCGAAAAACTGAAAAACACTTTTGATTTTAAGCGTTTTCCTTCACGTTTTTCCCTAACGTAGTTAAATAAATGAAAATTACATAACAATACTTTTCATCGTTTTTATTTTGTTAGATTTTTGCACGTTTTTCAAGAAAACATTTATCGACTTACTTAACTTTTCACGATATATTATCGTCAAATCTTTTGATGGAATATCATTTTGACATATCGAAATCTCAAAAAGGCTTAGGTTATTCAAACCCTAACCCTTAGGTTTCGTCAGGTGAATAGTGCATATTTCGTCTTTTTCTTAGGAAATATTTTTATTCCTGGAAAAATTTTATTTTCGCCTTGAAAGTTCTTACTCGTTTAGTGTAGCCGTAGCCAGAATCCTCCCGACTTATAATCATCCTAGGTTCTAGAACGATTAATGAATATATAGCACATAATATTATTAATAAAAATTCATTTTATTAATATTAATTCTTTAAACTTAAATTCTGGACAATCCGGTTCTCTGGGTTGTCACACTTCCCCCCTTATAAAAATTCCGTCCTCAGAATTTCCTAAAACCACACGAGTCATCACATTCACCCCTTCTTCACAGAATTTCATCCTCGAAATTTTAGCTTACTCTTCTTCTCAACTTCTCTTCAAAGAAGTTCTATTCTTTCAAACATTCCCTAACCTTCATAACTTATCAGGAATCATGAAGTAGAATGAATAACGAGGAACATAAGCATTCCTTTAAAATATTTTATACTTTTGTCAAGGGGTCAAATCGACCATAAACTCTTACAAAGTTTAACAACATTTCGCCGTAAACCCTTCTTTAACGGTCAGTTGTCAATCACAAAGAAAGTAAAGTACCTATTCTATACATATGCGATCAACCCATCGTATAACCCCATTTCGGGGTATGTTCACCTCAGACTCATTCATCAGATTCCACACCAAAATAGTTTGGCCTGACATAACTTCTTCAAAGAAAGCTCAATTTTCTTTTAAACATGACATACCATTCGTCTTAGCCAAATCAAATAGTTTAGACCAAACCAATAACTTGGACATCAACTTAGAACATTCGTCTAGTCAAATCAATTGACATCGACTACTTCTTTAAATTCTTTTACAATACATCAAAATATTTTATGACGTCATGATACCATACTTTTCATAGTACGTTGAGGATTTCGTCAGTTTATGACTTCATCATTATACATTATACCAAAACAGGTTGTTGATCATAAGATCAATTCCAACACTAGGTTTAATGGCATTAATAACACCATTTGTTTATCATCTTTTCATCAAATGAATTGATGATATAAAATTCATTTTGATATTTCAAATCAACTTTTGTCTAGCCAAAACAATTAGCATAGACGTAAAGAATAGTTCTTTTAAAATCCATTGGTTCCGAAAGTTGAACCAATTCTTTCCTTTTCAAAATGCGCACATAAGCACGATTTCAATAAACTTTGAAATCTGGCATAGCTAGATGACTTGGAATATCCTTTTTTACATCTTTCTTCATTGTCTCACTTGTGACAATTCTTAATCTTCTCTAGCACGTTCAATGCTAAGTCTACTAAAAATACTTCGTTTTCAGTCTGAACATTCTTATACCTTACTATAGTCCATCAACTTACCACACTTTATGTGTTTAGAAACTTTCCACAACCATATGTGTTTAAGAACTTATCTTCGCAATATGTAATCCAAGAACAAATCAAGGACTATCCATATGCTTAGGGCTCAGAAACATAACATATAACTATGAGTCACAAACTTTTCATAAGTATGAGTTTCAAGAACTCGCACCTATCTTATCCTTCTCTACCTATCAAGTATATACATGAGAAAAGATTCACCTTATAGCCATATACATATTGATAGCGCGACATTACCATCCTTTCTCTTTACTTAATACGAATTTTCTTTAATTTGTATGTTATCATTTACAACTCAATCTGAGTTTTTCTTCCCGTACTAATTCATAGTACCATTTATTTATAGCATTAGCTATAAATCATCCATTGTTTAACAGAACATCTGTTATTACTATTCAATATGATCACGTGGTGATCTTCTTCCTTAATCGTTTAACTCAACGATCTTCTTACCATTCTCTTTACGATTATAGTCTTAGGTACTCATACCTAAGATTTATAACCTATCAGCTCTGATACCAACTTTTAACCCCCAAAAATCCAGTCTATCTTCACACCCGGATTCTGTGGATCACGAGTACATCTCCTTCCAAACATACATCATTATATAGTTAAATATAACAACATACATTCTCAAAATCCCAGGTTCTATTACCTTATAACCTCGTTCATTACGAATAATTATAAATACATTATTCTTTACATCTTATAAGAGTGACTTTTATCTGCCACCAAGGATACATAACTGTTTATTAAACTAGTCTATAGTTTAATTAAACTATTCTACATTACAAGTATTCGCTTGATCTTCATGCTCATTCATATAATGAATGGCACTTCATCTGGATACCGGTCAACTTAATCTTTATGGGATCCTTAAGTTCTTTTTACTCGTACGCTAAAAAATGTTTTTCATTTAATGCAAGTGTGAGCATTCAATTGCTCAGCAAGTCATAACAGTTGAATAAATAACTTCAAGAATTTAAACATTCTTTTAAAACTTCAATAACCGAACAAAGGTTATGAAGCAGCTTGAATAATAGGAATAATCTCGATTCCTATCATTTTAAAGCATTAGTCACATTCACTTTGAAATAATTTCATTCTTCTACCTTTTCTATACACATCCTGTCTGGCTAGAATCATTAGCACAGACTTAACTGTGAGAGCCCCAAATCTGGGTCCCAAATCACCGTGGATCCGCTACAATCATTCTATCACTATTACGGAAGATATAAACATAAATTATTTATATAATAAACTTTATACACTATTCCCCAAGGTCGAGTAACCTTAACATATACAAATTTCATAACCTGTCTAACATATAACATTATTATCATACTATATTATTACAATTTAGCTGCACATATTATCCCAAGGTGAACTTGGATTTAACCTTTTCTTGTACCCGAACGTATTCGCCTTATCTGCAATGTTTATTATGATATAGCAAGGGTGAGTAATAAGTTTTCCCAGCAAGTTTAAGTTCAATAAATTAAGGATGTATCATGATTGAAAGAATTGAACAAGAGTTGGTTACAGTTCTAAAATATAATTGCGAACTAGCATGAACAAATTTTATATAGCTAAACGACCATGGAACATGAACATATATATATCTGGACCGAATGGTAATGAAGGTGATCAGCCTTTCATAGCTGATGAATACATGCAATATGCACAAAGTGCGATTTAATAATTCTTAGACATGGCAATTAGCAATGATTAACCACAAGTATATTTGACTGAAACAACTCGAGGTTAAGTTAAGAAAAACTTGCATGTTCCGTTGATTATCGTTACACATTTTAATTAACCTTTATTTGAAGACCTAATATATAAATAATATCGATATACAAATTAGAATAATTTCATCAAAGTATTTAAAATAACCTAAACACATTAACACATAACCCTATCAGTCTATATAGCACATAAAACCTAACCTCACGTCAAACATTTACAGTCTGAGTCGAGTTTGCTATAATTCTGACATTTTGACAGCTTAGTCAGACAATTATCGAGTTTAAGTTCAATTAAACTATGCCTAAAACTTAATAATTATCTTTGATAATTTTATTATCAGTCAGAATATTTTTTATAAGACGTAATAATTTTTAAATAATTATTATCATTTAAAATGATTTTTCAATCATTAATATCGATTTATAAGAATTAAATACCACATAGTTCCTTTATCATTAATATTAATTTAATACTAAATATTACTGAAAATCATAACATAATATTATAATATATTTATAATATATCAAAGTCTTTTAATACCTTAAAATCATATTTTTATGATTTTCAAACCATTAAATTCATTATCCGATAATTGTCATTAATATCAAATATTAATGTTTTTCATGACAAAATATCAAAAGTTATATTTATAACTTAAAATATTTTTATAACACTTCAATCATTTTTATATGATTTATAAATCATTAATTTATTTTCCACAATTTATTTAATATATTTATTAAATAAATTAATGACAATTAATATTAAGTAATTAATGAAATTCATCACAAAATATTAAAAGTCACTAAAAATAACTTAAAATATTTTTTTATATCATAATATAATTTTTCATGTATTAAAATCATTTTTAACTAATTTATTTAATATTATAATTAAATAAATTAAATACCATTATTATTCCAAAAATATTAAATAATTATGAAATATATTCGTAATAATTAAAAACTAATTTTCGTGATTTAAAATAATTGATAGAAATTTATTATGTAATTTTAATAATTAAAACCCATTTTTTCTATTTATTTAATAAAATAATTGATTTTAGAAATAAAGTGTCGTTAAAGGGCCCTATAGCGACGAAACTGTCGTTATAGGTTGTTCTTGAGCTGTTCTTGAGCCTAACCCAGAATTTCATAGCCAGTCTCAAGGTTACTACTTTGACCATGATTTGCTCTAAGTCCCTAATGTTTTCTAGGCTTGTAAGTGAGTTAATATTGTAGTAATGATGTAGTACTACAACTCTAAACACGTTGCATGGCCAAATCATAACACAACAACAAGATCTAATCTACAGAAAACCTTGTCAGACGTGTTCTTGAGTTTCTGGGTTGCCCAGAAACTCAAGCAGTGCTAAGGGTCCCTTTTTGAGCTTTAATTAATCCGTTCTCTGGTCATGCTTTAAGTGGTTGAATGATGTCAGATTGTAGTACATATGTCATAGAACAACATCATAGCACTAAATCAACCTAACAAAATTACACGAGAAAGATCAAGGTTGGTCAAAGCACTGTCAAAATCGTGTTCTTGAGAAATTTGGGTTTTCCAAATTTCTTCATAAGGCTTTCGGTCAATGCTACTTTGACCTTGATTATTTGCGTTCCTGTTAATAATTTGGGTAGTATAAAGGCTGGATTGTGTAGTCCTCATGTCATAATACAAGTTCTAAACAACAACATGGAACAACTATCTAACACCTGCAAGATCTCAGTCCTCAAAAATTGCTGTCAGAAATTCTTGGTTTCTGGATTGCCCAGAAACTCAGAATTTATGATCGGTCAACTCACTTTGACCACTCATAACTTGAGTTCTAGACATGATGTGACCATGATTCAAGTTCCAGAACAAAGACCACATGGCAAAGAACAGATCCATAACATGAAACACACATAACACCTAACACACAATGATCTACGAGCCTTGACATTAGACAATTTTTTTCAATTTTTCCAGATTTCTAAAAACTTTAATTTCGAGCACTTTGATGTTATGGATCTGGGATCTAACAACCCAGATCACTAAATGACACCCTCTAACATAACTTTAAACAACAAACAACATTAAACAACTTGGATCACATAATTTTCAAAATTTAGGGTTTATACCTCTTTAGACTTTGATTCTTGGATCTGATCTTGATTCTGATCCTTGGCTTGCTATGAATTGATCATGGTTTATCTTTTGGTCTCACTCTCTCTCAAAATTTTGAAAATATAGAGAGAAAGTATTGGCAAGTATGCTAAGTAAAGTAAGTTACTTTACTTACTTCTTAACATTAATATAATAGATTCAATGTATAAGATTGCTGATAGGGCAAGATGGCTGAGATATTTGATATATTAGAGCACATGGCTGATCTAGAGTAGTTGACTAACTATAAATATGGCAAGATTCACACTCCAACTTAAAAAAATACAAAAATGGCATTAATGTCATTTAGCTTTCCATTTTAAGGGCATGATGGTAACTTGCACAACCCTTAGGGTTAAAACCTAAGGTTCTAAAAATCAAATTTCTAGAATTTCTAATTTAAGTTTTCAACATAGAAAATTAATATTTCTTAACTATAATTAGGATTCTATAATTATATTAAAATTTCCTAATCATAATTCAAGCTTGCTAATTAGGATTAACATTTCCTAATTAAAATTGCTAATTTAGCAATTAAGTCCATAATTGTACATTAGGGTTCCAAACGGAACAATTAGGGTTTCAAACTTTAAAATTAGGGTTTTCTAATTAAATCGTTAAGCTTTACCCTAATTAAGTTTATAATTAATACACTTAAGTCTCTGAGATCCCAAGTTAGGGTTTTCGTAATCCGAATTAGGGTTTTGGATTCCCAAAACTGAAATTAGGATTTCCAAATCTGGTACTAGGGTTTCTATCATATTCATATGATTTTCTAACTAAACGTTGACGTTCCTAATATAATATTAGGGTTTGCCATAACGATAGGCTATCCGTCAACCTTGACCCTTAACCACATAATCGTATACATATAATACCATATACACGTAATATATACATGTATATCCTTAATCTCAATAATTCACCACAAAATTTTAAATTCACAAAATTCCTTCTAAAAATCTCAAATCCATTCACTTATTTTCTGTCTAGGTTTATTATTTAACCTTAATTCAATATTTTAAGATTTTATAAATATCCAAAGTCTCGGGTTGTAACATTCACCTCTTCTTCTAAAAATTTCGTCCCCGAAATGTACTTTACACCTTACAGCATGCACCATACACCATTCATACACAGCATCACATGCTATCCAATACAATCCTCATAAGTGTAAAAATGTTCAAATATTGTTAAGGAGTTATATAGACTATTGTCTGTCATTTTCGTAGAGGTTTTAGGGAAATTCATCCGCAAACCGCACTAGTCTTATGAACATTATGAGACCCCGAATTTTATGAAATAAAAGTATTCAATTTTTCTATTTTGGTAAATAGTTAAATTGATAAAAATGTAAAAGTTAAGGGTGATATGTGAAAATTTTTCAAAGTAAACAAGTTGTCATAAAATACCCGGTTACTATTCACTCTAGTATTGTTCACTCGAGTATTCGGGACACTTTTTATGTCAGAGTACTATTCATGAGTTACTATTTATGAATTACTATTCACGAGTTACTATTCATGAGTTACTATTCATGAGTTACTATTCACGAGTTACTACTCATGAGTTACTAGTCATGAGTTACTATTCACGAGTTACTATTCACGAGTTACTATTCACGGAGTACTATTCACCCATAAAATACATTTCTTTTTGGTCCAAATTATTTTTGGGTACAATATTATTTCATGAGGAGATGTGCTAATTTTTCAGACCGTTGGTTGAAGATATAATAGTAAATCAATCTGGACCGCTGGTGGATAGTTATAATAGTAAATCAATATGGATCGCTGGTTTAAAGTTTTAATAGTAAATCAGTATGGACCGTTGCTTTAAGTTTTAATAGTAAACCAATATGGACCGTCCGTTTAAAAGTAAATCAATCTGGACCGTTCATGAGTTAGTTACTATGCAGTCCATTCTTCTATAAATAGAAGTTCATTCCATCATTATTTCTTACGAATTCACTGAAACTCTAGAGAGAGAAACTATAGAGAGAAAGAAGAAAAGTATTCTGCTACTTCACTACTCCAATATCCAGTTTCTTCTAAGGTAGGGGATATTATTTGTTGTACTCGTAAGGGGTATTCTTTCTTTGTTATTCGTGAAGAGAACTTCTGTTATACCATTCTTTATTATTCTGTTGGAATTACATGTATACACGAGATACCCTATACTTGGTGAAATTCTTCTGTTATTATATTCTTATTATTCTGTTGGAATAACCTGTTTATGCGAAGTATCGCATACATGGTGAAATTCTTCTAATATTTTGTTCTTTATTATTCTGTCGAAATATCATGTATACGTGCGCTTTTACCGGACCGGTTCCATTATTTATTATTTTATCGAATATCCGCTCATGCGCATTTATGCTGCAACCGGTTCCATTATTTATTATTCGCCGTAATATCCTCGTCTGCGCGCTATGCTAATTTACCGACCTAGTTCCATTATTTATTATTCTCATTGGGAATAACTCGTCTGTCATGCGGATTACGCACGCGATGGTGAAATTCGTCTCATTATTCCATTCTTTATTATTATGTTGGAATAACTCGCCTCATGCTAAGTAATCGCATACATGGTGAAATTCTTTTATTATTCCATTCTTTATTATACTGTTGGTTATTAGTTTTAGAGTTGTATGGCTTTGGCCTGTAGTGCAAAGATGATATGTTGTTGAATATCTTTGGCCTGTAGTGCAAAGATGATCTGTTGTTTGATAGCTTTGACCCGTAGTGCGAAGATGGACAGGTGTATGACATGATCATGACCACTAGTGATACTAATGAATATCCTTGGCCGTAGTGCATGGATAATTCAATGATGTGATTGGCAGGATCATGACCATTAGTTAACAGTTGAATGTCTTTGGCCATAGTGCACTGACAGGTAATTGATTGGTATGATCATGACCATTGGTTTTATAGTTGAATACCTTTGGCCCGTAGTGAAAAGATAGACAACCGATTGGTATTATCATTGTTATTACATTTGAATATCTTCAGCCTTTGGGGGAAGGATATTGAGTAAACGTTTTATTAAGCCTTTGTGGCAAGAAGGAACTGTTAATTCACATTATTTTAATTATGAATTTTGAATTTAACTAACATCTTCGGTGGTTCAGGTGAAGACAAGTAATGAAAGTTCTATTTGTCTTGAGTATAACAAAGAACTGTTGATGAGTATTACAGGAATAAAATATCAACGATGGACTTTTAATCTAGATGAGATATTAGACACTATGTTCTACTTGACTCTTCTAATGGATTGCTTGTTCCGCTGCAGTTAAACTTGATAGTTATTATATTTTATCAGTTTAACACTGTTGAAGGCTAACGATAAATTATTCTGCATTATCTTAGTCATAATATTTCTTACTGGGCTAGTTGAGCTCACCCTTTTTCTTTCATTGTTCTCTTCAGGAAATGAGAACATAGCAGGGACTAGTCGGGGAACAGAGTGATGGTCCTAGATGGTGCATTAGTAGTCCTCACTATTCTGTGAAATAGTGTGATAGTAATTGTAATGAGGACTCCTTTTGAGTTTTTATACTCTCTAGTAGACAATATTTGTATTCAAACTCACAATTTATGTTTTATCGTATTGTACACGACAGTTGTATTATTAAGTTGTATTTGAATTCATTACCATGTATCTGGCGACTCTAGATGGGTGATGTATACCTGTTTTGGGGGCGTCATAGTTGGTATCAAAGCTTAGGGATATGATCACTGGCTGTGATGTGAGACAAGAACTAGGAGGGGAGAGACGGGGAATTCCTTCTCTAGTATGAGCTACCTAGGTTTATTTGTTATTTAATTGATTGGTAAGAATATAGGGGTATTATGTGGTATGTCAATTAACCCTTATTTTGAAACTATATTCTAGAATGATATTTGAAATACAGGAAATAAGAAATGGAAAATCATGATAGAGAGGAAATAACCGGGAAGGTACAATCCGAAAAGAAAGCAAGGTATTCTCATCTCTTCGAATATCAGGTATGTACATAAATTTCGAGGGCGAAATTTCATAAGGAGGGGAGATTGTGAGACCCCGAATTTTATAAAATAAAAGTATTCAATTTTTCTATTTTGGTAAATAGTTAAATTGATAAAAATATAAAGTTAAGGCTGATAAATTAAAATTTTTCAAAGTAGACAAGTTGTCATAAAATACCCGGTTACTATTCACTCTAGTATTATTCACTCGAGTATTCGGGACACTTTTCGTGTCAGAGTACTATTCATGAGTTACTATTCACGAGTTACTATTCACGAGTTACTATTTACGAGTTACTATTCATGAGTTACTATTCACCCGTAAAATATATTTCTTCTCGGTCAAAATTATTTTTGGGTTACAATATTATTTCATGAGGAGATGTGCTAATTTTTCAAACCGTTGGTTGAAGATATAATAGTAAATCAATCTGGACCGCTGGTGGATAGTTATAATAGTAAATCAATATGGATCGCTAGTTTAAAGTTTTAATAGTAAATCAGTATGGACCGTTGCTTTAAGTTTTAATAGTAAACCAATATGGACCGTCCGTTTAAAAGTAAATCAATCTGGACCATTCATGAGTTAGTTACTATGCAGTCCATTCTTCTATAAATAGAAGTTCATTCCTTCATTATTTCTTACGAATTCACTGAAACTCTAGAGAGAGAAACTATAGAGAGAAAGAAGAAAAATATTTTGCTACTTCACTACTCCAATATCCAGTTTCTTCTAAGGTAGGGGATATTATTTGTTGTACTCGTAAGGGGTATTCTTTCTTTCTTATTCGTGAAGAGAACTTCTGTTATTCCATTCTTTATTATTCTGTTGAAATAACCTATATACGCGGGATACCCTATACTTGGTGAAATTCTTCTGTTATTCCATTTTTATTATTCTGTTGGAATAACCTGTTTATGCGAAGTATCGCATACATGGTGAAATTCTTCTAATATTCTGTTCTTTATTATTATATCGGAATATCCTGTCTATGCGTTTACGCCGGACCTGGTTCCATTATTTATTATTATGTCGGAATAAGTTGTCTGTGCGTTTACGCCGGACCTGGTTCCATTATTTATTATTCTGTTGGGAATAACCTGTCTGTGCGGATTACGCATGCATGGTGAAATTTTTCTGTTATTCCATTCTTTATTATTATGTTTGAATAACCTGTCTATGCGAAGTACTGCATACATGGTGAAATTCTTTTATTATTCCATTCTTTATTATACATTTGGTTATTGGTTTTACAGTTGTATGTCTTTGTCCTGTAGTGCAAAGGTGATATGTTGTTGAATATCTTTGGCCCAGAGTGCAAAAGATGATCCGTTGTTTGATAGCTTTGACCAGTAGTGCGAAGATGGACAGTGTATGACATGATCATGACCACTAGTGATACTAATGAATATCCTTGGCAGTAGTGCATGGATAATTCAATGATGTGATTAAGGTGATCATGACCATTAGTTAACAGTTGAATGTCTTTGGCCATAGTGCACTGACAGGTAATTGATTGGTATGATCATGACCATTGGTTTTATAGTTGAATACCTTTGGCCCGTAGTGAAAAGATAGACAACCGATTGGTATTATCATTGTTATTACATTTGAATATCTTCAGCCTTTGGGGGAAGGATATTGAGTAAACATTTTATTAAGCCTTTGTGGCAAGAAGGAACTGTTAATTCACATTATTTTAATTATGAATTGTGAATTTAACTAACATCTTTGGTGGTTCAGGTGAAGACAAGTAATGAAAGTTCTATTTGTCTTGAGTATAACAAAGAATTGTTGATGAGTATTACAGGAATAAAATATCAATGATGGACTTTTAATCTAGATGAGATATTAGACACTATGTTCTACTTGACTCTTCTAATGGATTGCTTGTTCCGCTGCAGTTAAACTTGATAGTTATTATATTTTATTAGTTTAACACTGTTGAAGGCTAACGATAAATTATTCTGCATTATCTTAGTCAAAATATTTCTTCGGGCTAGTTGAGCTCACCTTTTTCTTTCATTGTTCTCTTGAAAATGAGAACGTGAAGCAGAACTAGTCCTGAACAGCGAGTGATGGTCCTAGATGGTGCATTAGTAGTCCTCACTATTCTGTGAAATAGTGTGATAGTAATTATAATGAGGACTCCTTTTGAGTTTTTATACTCTAGTAGACAATATTTGTATTCAAACTCACAGCTTTATGTTTTGTCGTATTATTGTACACTGCAGTTTATTATTAAGTTGTATTTGAATTACGCACCATGTATCCCATGACTCAAGATGGGTGATATATACCTTTTGTTTTGGGGCGCCACAAACATAGTGGGTAATCACCCCGCTACGCTTCATCGACTTGGCCCAAGATACCTTGGTTTGATCTGTTTCTCATCTCTTCCATAGGCACAAAATTTTTACCTAAGTCTTATCATAGAATTTCGTACCAAAATAATTTTGTTCAGGAAAGTTTTCAAAGAACGCTTAGAATTTTATAAACGTTAGTCTAGCCGAATCAAATAGCATAGAATCATATCAGTAATTCATTTTCAATCGAAATATGAATGTGTGTATCCAAAACCCCGTTGGCAAATTAAAATTTTGAAAATTGTTTGAAAATGACGTCATGATGCCGTATTGTATTAACAACCCGTTTGAGGATGCCGTCATTGAGTGACTTTTTCATAACACATCATACAATAGTGGGAACAATGATTTTAGATCAAATTCAACACTAAGTATTCATGCATTTACAACTTTATCAACTTTTTATCATCTCTGCACCAAGTTACATGGTACATAAGTGATAAATAAAAATATATTTTGATATTTCAAATCATTATCGTCAAGCTGAAACAAGTAGCATAGACTATTCTTTAAACCATTCCAAAAACCATTGCAATTTAGTTTTATCATCTCAACAAGTAACGATTTGTCGGTGGCCCGAAGTCCATTCATACACAATGGTCACCAGGAGTTGAGAATAAAAATTCATTTCAAAAAGCATATAGTGCATTTTTAGCTTGATGTCAAAAATTTCGAGTCTAGCATAGCTAGAAGATTTGGAAAACTTATGTCTCCACTGTCGACGTCAGGATTTTTAAATGTCCCTTTCCGTTACTTGTTCTTTGGTGTTCTCATTTTAGGTGAGATTTGTTTGAAAAAAACAAGTAAAAAAGGTCCGACATATATAATGTCGACGATGGACTGTTAAGAGTCGCCAGTTGATTTTTTAAATGGTTGTACCAACACAACCGAGAAACGTTTTGCACATTGACCCAGTGATGTGACACTGCTAAATGGGTCGGTGAAACTGAGATTCATTAGGGTCTGGGGACTTGGCTATGCGGAGGGAAGGTGTTAGGCACCCCCCGACATCCGTGTTACCATGGTGACCGCCTCTTTTTAAGAAACTATTATCTGAATGTGTGTGTGTGTGTGGGTCAATGTGCTGTTATTTGGAAGTAGTGCGAGGCCTCGTTCATACCTATATACACAGGGTTTGAATTTGTGTAAAAATTCAATTTTAAGCAAGATATGGCAGTGATGTTTTATAAAAGAGGTTTTTCAAACCCTGATGCATAATAGTAATTGAGACCTTTTACACTCCCATTTTATTAAGTGTTCGGCTTGATTGATTTTATTTTACAGATGCGAGGCATCCGTACAAAAATAATGTAAAAAATAATGCCGACTTCCTCGTGGGTATGGAAACCATCTGAGGAAATTCAGACACCGCAGAATAATTTACAAGCTACTTACAGCTGAAAACGTCCATCACGTGAACCGAATCTAGATCCAATAGGCTGAATCTGTGATCACATGATTCCTAGACGCACATGATACCGCAATTTGTATGAAAGCAGTAAGCAAGTATATATATATATAAGTTGTAAATATATATATACAGACATGATCACCAACCACGAAGCACCTCTATGGGGGATCAGAAATATAAATAAAGCTGTGAAAGTTATCAACCGCCACTGAAGAAACTCCAGACGGGACGAAACGTAAATAAAGTTGTAAAGCTATCAACCACCACGGATAAAACTCAAAGGACAAAATGTAAAGAAAGTCGTAAAATCAATCAAGCGCCACAAGTAAACTCCGTGCAGACAAAAGCGTAAAGAAAGCCAGTAAAAAGCGATCAACCACCACGTAAGTAAACTCCAGATGGGAGGAAATATATATATATATATATATATATATCAAAGCGAATAAACACACCGGATGTAAAATCCAGGCTCATCGAACATAGTCCGACACACACGCTTAATATATATATATATATATATATAAGCGAGTAAACGCATACCGAATGTAAAATTAGTGGCTCATCGAATGTAGTTCGACAACAGTTCATGTATCATGTATATATATATATATATATATATATATATATATATATATATATATATATATATAAAAAGCAAATAAGCGCTCGCATCAAGTTCAGGCTCATCGAACAAAGTTCACACCACATGCTTCATATATATAAAAGTAAATAAACGCTCTGCACTAAAGTCTAGGCTCATCGAACAAAGTTTGATACATAGTTCATATATATAATTATATATATATATATATATATATATATATATATATATATATATATATATATATATATATATATATATAAAAGTTTAATAAACGCTTCTAATTCAAGTCTAGGCTCAATCGAGGCATAACTCAATAATGTTAGTCCGTAGATATATATATATATATATATATATATACAAACTAAAATCAAACCACGGACCGAAGTCTGGGCAAATGCGCGCAACACGACTCTCAACGTGAAGAAGGGTGTGTGCAGAGATGAAGAGAAAGGCTTTAAAGTGTGTGAGAAGGCTTACAGTTGACTGCGAAAGATGACTTCTATATCTTTAAAGTGGGTAAACATTGGCTTATGTAGGTACAAAAGTAGCTATATATGAGCTCACAAGTGTTTAAAATGAGAAAGTACACTGTATGGGGTGATTGCAGAGCAAATTGGGCAGGGCTTCCTCGTCGTTTTTTCTTACAAAATGGCCACCCCAAGCCCTCTATTTATAGAGGGGGGCAGCAGCAGTGTACCTATTTCTTGCCCCGGTGCCTCGGCGTGGGGTCCCGCCAGTGTCGGCACGTACACTTTCGGATAACGCGTTGTTAAGCTCGCTTTGGCCGTTCATAACTTTCAATCCGGGAGTCCGATGGAAGCGTGCCATACCATTCCGGAAAGCTATTTCTGAGAACAACACAATGACATAGGATTTGCCCTATTTTTATTCCAGGAAGATGGGTCCATGACCGAAATGGCATTCCCGAGTTTCCGTCAGCAAATTGGGTTGAGTCAATTTTTATTTGCGTAGTTTAACCGAAAGTTAAGATATGGTTCTTGTGGGACTTCTATTGAAGTAATTTGAGTTGAAATGAGTTGATTTGATGTGAGTTAAAGTTGAGTTAGCAAAATGACTATTTTGCCCTTCCTGGGGTTATCTCTCGTTTCCGTGCAATTGTAGCAGTCTTTTCTTAGGGTTATCTCTGAGGTTATCATGTTGTTGGCTCTGAATGTCCTCAGGGTCATCTCTGAGGTTGGCTTGACTTCCCGGGGTTATCTCCAGGCTTTACACTTGATGTTGTGGTTCTCCAGGGTTATCTCTGTAGTGTGAAAAAGACGATTTTGCTCTACTGCATAGTTAGTAACAAGAAAAGAAAATTTTGAGTGTCTACATCCACTAATGATCCATTACTTAGTAATCTATCTATTCGTATTATACTTAATACTCCATTCACACAAAACTATACACAGTTCATCAAACTCGTACTTAATCCTATATTCTCTACCTATACCCTAACTATCTATTGTGAGGTCCCCGAATCCGAGGTCCCGAATCACCGCGGATTCGGTTCAATCATTCTAACATTATTTCTATATTTTTGCGGAAGATATAAACATAAATTGTTTATACAATAACTTTACACACTATTCCCCAAGGTCGAGTAACCTTAACTTATACACAAATCATAACGTTTCTAACACATAACATTATTATCATACAACACTATTACAAATCTACTGCACACATATACTAAAGCTGGAACTGTCTTGGACCTTTCCTTGTATCCGACGCATTCACCTTAATCTGCAATGTTTTATCATGATATAGCAAGGGTGAGCATAAGGATTGCCCACCAAGTTTAAGTTCAATAAATTAACGATATATCACGATTGAAAGAATCTGAATAATAAGCTGGCTATAATTCAACAATATAATTATGAATTAGCAGGAACAAACTTCTGACTGAACAAGTATTAAACATGAACAAATATATCTGAAGCGAATGATAATGAAGGTGATCAGCCTTTCATACCTGACTTATACATGCAATATGTACAGAGTACAATTCTATAATGACAATCAACAATGATTATCCATAAGCATATCTGAATGAAACAACTCTATGTAGATTTAAGTAAAAACTTGCATGAACCGTTGATTACCGCTACACAATTTATAACGCTTTATCCGAAGACCTAATATTAGTAATATAGATCTCCAATATTAGAATAATATCATCACAATATAATACTATTATATATATAGATATACGTAGAATAACCTAAACACATAACACCCTATCAGTCTATAACACACATAACCCTATCGGAACAAAATTTGGTTCGAGAAATTTCTTTCAATGAACACTTAGAGTTTTCATAACATTAGTCTAGCTGAATCGAATAGCATAGATTCATATCAATAATTCAATTCAATCGAATTATTTAGGTGTAGCCAAACCCTGTTTGCAAATTAAATTTTTTTAAAACATTTGTGAGAATGATGTCATGATGCCATTCTGTATTAACAGTGCGTTTGAGGATGCCATCATCATATGACTTTGTCATAACACATCATACAATAGTGGAATAACGATTTTAGATCAAATTCACACTAAGTATTCATGTATTTATAATTCCATCAACTTTTTATCATCTCTTCACCAGGTTACATGGTACATGAGTGATAAATAAAATAAATTTAATATTTCAAATCATTTGCGTCTAGCTGAAATAAGTTGCTTAGACTATACTTTAAACCATTTCAAAAATGATTACGAATCTACATATTTTGTTTAAAGGCACATAATACGTATTTAGCTTGATGTTAAAATTTCGAAGTCTCGCATAGCTAGGAGTTTTGAAAAACTTATGTCTCCACTAATAATCATTTGCGTCTAGCTGAAATAAGTTGTTTAGACTATACTTTAAACCGTTTCAAAAATGATTACGAATCTACATATTTTGTTTAAAGGCACATAGTGCGTATTTAGCTTGATGTCAAAATTTCGAAGTCTAGCATAGCTAGGAGATTTGAAAAACTTATGTCTCCACTAATAATCATTTGCTTAACAATCTATCTATTCCTATAATCCTCAATTGAAATCCCCACCTAATCTTAATCCCCTTCTCAATATGAATTTCATTCAACTCGTATTCATAATCAGTTCTTGTATCTGTACCAATTCATAGTACAACTGACACAACAATCTTGCTGTAAACTTTTTAATCATTTGATTGATCCTTCTGCATACTATAACCTTATTCGATCACGGGGTGGTCACATCGTATATATTATGATTCATTTTTATATTATGATCGTTTTGTTTTACGATCTCCTATCCCTGCACTTCTAGTCTTTTAGACTCGATCTATTCATCACTATTGTTCAACTTTATTATCAGAGTTAGGCAACTCTGTATCTTAACAACTCGCTGAGATTCGTCTTTGAATCTTACCGACCAACTAACTCTATGTGAGTTAGATCTTATCGTAATCACTATGGTTATTGGTCTCAGGTATTCCTACCTAAGGTTCATAACCTACAGCTTTGATACCAACTGTGAGGTCCCTGAATCACAGCGGATCCGGTTAGATCATTCTAACATTATTTCTATATTTTTGCAGAAGATATAAATATAAATTGTTTATACAATAACTTTACACACTATTCCCCAAGGTCGAGTGTGACGCCCCCAATATTAGGTATACATCACTTATCTTGAGTTGCCAGATACATGGTACAGAATTCAAATACAACTGTTGTGTACAATACGACAAAATATAAACTGTGAGTTTGAATACAAATATTGTCTACTAGAGATAATACAAACTCAAAAGGAGTCCTCATTATAATTATTATCACACTATTTCACAGAATAGTGAGGACTACTAATGCACCATCTAGGACCATCACTCTGTTCCCCGACTAGTCCCAGCTACATTCTCATTTCCTGAAGAGAACAGTGAAAGAAAGGGTGAGCTCAACTAGCCCAATAAGAAATATTATGACTAAGATAATGCAGAATAATTTATCTTTAGCCTTCAATAGTGTTAAACTGATAAAATATAATAACTATCAAGTTTAACTGCAGCGGAACAAGCAATCAATTAGAAGAGTCAAGTAGGGAATAAAATCTACTATCTTCTATGATTTAAAAGGTTTTTCATCACTTTTATCATTTGGGACTCACGACGATAAATAATCCACATCATCGAATCACCCCTGCACTACGGCCATGGATATTCTTTAGTATCACGACCACAAATTATCCATGCACTACGGGCCAAGGACATTCGTGTATTCATTAATGGTCATGATCATGCCAACAACTGTCCATCAATGCACTACGAGCCAATGAGGACTTTTATCACATCATTTGTAACATTACGGTCATGATTACAATCAATAATCCTCGGTCATAATCATACCAAGTCCATCTATGCACTACAGGCCACGATGACTTTCAACAAAATATAAACATGAGGATGATGACAATGATATAAGAATTCAATAAAACAAGTTCAAGAATTAATTTATCTAGAACCGATAACGTCCAAACATGATCTTCGCTTTGTAGAGTAAAATTCAACAATGCTCGTAAGAATATTTCCATAAAAGATATCGGATGAAGCGCAAATATCAAAGATATTCCACTAATTTCATGGGTATAGAAGTCAAAGTTTTAACCAATCGAGTATAATAAATAATGGAATAACAAAATAAATCACCATGCATGCGATAGACACATGCAGTAGGTTATTCCAATGAATAATAAAAAGGTCGGAACCCGTGTCCCATAGTAAACGCATGAATATGATATTTCGGCGTAATAATAAATAATGGAACCAGTCCCATAAAAAGCATGCATGTGATGTATATTCCAATGAGTAATAATAAATAATGGAACCAGTCCGGCGTAAATGGATGAATGTGGATATTACGGCGTAATAATATAGAACGGAATATTAGAAGAATGTCACCATGTATAGGGTAGCTCGTGTATACAGGTTATTCCAACAGAATAATAAATAATGGAATAACAAAAGTTCTCTTCATGAGTACAACAAATAACATCCCTTACGAGTACAACAAATAATATCCCTTACCGTAAAAGAAACTAAATATAAGAGTAGGGAAGTAGCAGAATACTTTTCTATAGGTTCTCTTGTAATTCTCTCTCTAGAGTTTCAGTGAATTCGTAAGAAATAATGAAGGAATGAGCTTCTATTTATAGGAAAATGGTATGAATAGTAACTAATTCATGAACGGTCCAGATTGATTTACTATTAAACGGATGGTCCATATTGGTTTACTATTAAAACTTAAAACAACGGTCCATACTGATTTACTATTAAAACTTTAAACTAGCGATCCATATTGATTTACTATTATAACTCCACCAGCGGTCCATATTGACTTACTATTATATCTTCAACCAACTATTCAAAAAATCAAAGACATCTCCTCATGGAATAATATTGTACCCAAATACCCGATTGCACAATACTAGAGTGAATAGTAATTGGGTGAATAGTAACTCGTGAATAGTAACTCATGAATAGTAACTCGTGAATAGTAACTCGTGAATAGTAACTCGTGAATAGTAACTCGTGAATAGTAACTCATAAATAGTAACTCCTGAATAGTAACTTGTGAATAGTAACTCGTGAATAGTAACTCGTGATAGTACTCCGACACGAAAAGTGTCCCGAATACCCGATTGAACAATATATCATATTATGCAGATGATACTGTAACAATAATTGAATCAATAATATGAGAGATATGATGCAGCAATTACTGTAGCAATAATTGAGTATAACTGAGTGACTTCTCACATAAGCATCAATAATCAATATCGTGTACTACTATGCAACCACGAGTATTACTGTGCTTTTAACACCGGGTGTTTCAACAGTTAACGGTAAAACTTCCGCCGTTATTTTCATAAAGTATTTTTGTCGTTTTCTCTATTTGACAATAATTCCTTTGCGGGGTCCACCAATGATTGTACCGTCGTACGGATATTTCTCGACAAAAAGAATATTCCCCAACCAATCGAATATTATACAACCACTTGCTTACTTTGCAAAATTTGTAAATATTACCCACAACTATAACATTACATCAAATCAACACCATAATATAAAAAAATTATTTCGAGAAAATTAAATCTTTATTCATAAAATCTGGGGTCTCACATCGAGTAACCTTAACTTATAAACAAATCATAACTTTTCTAACACATAACATTATTATCACACAACATTATTACAAATCTACTGCACACGTATACTAAAGTTGGAACTGTCTTGGACCTTTCCTTGTATCCGACGCATTCGCCTTAATCTGCAATATTTTATCATGATACAGCAAGGATGAGCATAAGGATTGCCCAACAAGTTTAAGTTCAATAAATTAAAAAATATCATGATTGAAAGAATCTGAATAATAAGCTGGCTATAATTCAATAATATAATTAGGAACTAGCAGGAACAAACTTCTGACTGAACAAGTATTAAATATGAACAAATATATCTAGAGCGAATGGTAATGAAGGTGATCAGCCTTTCATACCTGACTTATACATACAATATGTACAGAGTACAATTCTACAATGGCAATCAGCAATGATTATCCATAACATATCTGAATTAAACAACTCTAAGTAGAGTTAAGTAAAAACTTGCCTGAACCGTTGATTACCGCTACGCAATTTATAAGACTTTATCCGAAGACCTAATATTAGTAATATAGATCTCCAATATTAGAATAACATCATCATAATATAATATTATTATATATAGATATACATAGAATAACCTAAACACATAACACATAACCCTATCAGTCTATAACACACATAAAACTCAGTATCAAGTCAAACTATTGCAGTCTGATTTGAACCCGACACAAATCTGACATCCCGACGGTCTAGTCGAACTTTTATCGAGTCTAAGTTCAATTAAACTCTGCCTAAAATAATTAGTCAAAATAATTTTCATAAGCTCGTAATAATTTTCAAATAATTATTACTATTTATCATGAATTTTTAATCATTAATATCGTATTTAACTAATTTAAATACCACATAATTCCTTTATCATTAATATTTATTTATTATCAAATATTAATGAAATACATGTCATAATATTATAATATATTTATAATATTTCAATGTATTTTAATACTTTATTATTTCCTTTAAATATTTTTAAAGTAATTAAAAACATTATTCAATAACTGTTATTAATATAAATACCGAATCATTTTCTTTATCATTAATATTTATTTATTATTAAATATTAATAAAAATCATCACATAATATTATAATATATTTATAATAACTTGTCAGACCGGTTCTGGGTTTTTGGGCTGCCCAAAAACCCATTTTCGTGAACGGTCAACGTAGTTTGACTGCCTATATCCAACGATCTAAAAATGATATGTCCATGATTCCAGTTCCAGATGGTAGTCCACATGGCATAGAATAGATTCAAAACATAAAACACAGAAAACATCTAACACACACGGATCTAAAGACCCTGACATTAGGCTGTCACGCCTTAAAATTAGGGTTCTTGGTCAGTTTTAAAAACTTAATTTTCGTGCCTCTAGATGTTATGGATCCATGATCCAACAACCCAGATCATTAAAAGGTACCATCTAACACATATCTAACCAACAACTAACATCAATACACAAGATTTACAAAAATTTATGGTTTATACCTCAATCATGCTTGATCTTTGATTCTGATCTATGGATCTGTTTTTGTTAAGCTGTGGCTTTATAATGACTTATCTCATCCCTTTATATCAGTCTTACTCCCGAATTTTAGAGAGAGGGTGGTTTGGAGAAAATGAAAAATGAAAGTGGCCCTTTTCTCTCTCTTTAATCTATATATATTGTTGTATATAAATGTAATGGCTGAGGTGTTGGCTGACTTGTGCTAATTTCAGTCACATGCATAGGCTAGGGTTGGTGAACAACCAAGAGTAGGGTTAAATCTACAAGTTATATCAAATAATGCAACAGAGGGTAAAAATGTCATTCCGCACACAAAATTAATGGCATTTTGGACAATGGCCAAACCCTTAGGGTTTAGGATTTGGAAAACCTTAGTGTTTAGGATTTGGAAAATGTAAGACCCCAACTTTTATGAATAAAGATGAATTTTCTATGAATATCATTTTTGAATATTATGGAATGAATTTGATATAATTTTATAGTTGTTGTAATATTTATAAATTTTGCAAAGTACGCAAGTTGTTATATAATATTCGATTGGTCGGGGAATATTCGTTTTAACAGGGACTATTCGTACAATGGCATAATCATTGGTGGACCCCATAATGGAATTATTGTCAGATTGAGAAAACGACAAAAATACTTTATGAAAATAACGGCGGAAGTTTTACCTAGGTAGAATCGTTGAAACACCCTTGTTTTAAAAGTACATGCGATGTCTGCGTAGTTTCACAGTAGCACACGGTATTGATTATTGATGCTTACGTGAGAAGTCACTCAGTTTTGTTCAATTATTGATACATTAATTGCTGCATAGGATCTCACGTTATTTGATTCAATTATTGTCAATATTTTATAATCAATAATTGAGATGACAAAGTTATTAATATTATTATTTGCAATATTAACGATGTCTAAAAGTTCTGTCAAGGAGAGGTTTGGTCACCTAATTGCGTTCCAATGGGGAGAAATCCTTATTGGAAAGCCCCCTCTTTCCTGGGAACGACTTGGTCGATTAATATTGTGAATTATAATAATGTTGATGAGTTTTGTTTTATTAGTATTATTAATGTAATAAAACAGAAAAGCTTTTTATATAAAACAAAATACTTTTATAAAGTTATTCGTTTTATTAGACTAATAGTAAAATCTTTTATATAAAATGCAATACTTTTATAAAGTTATCTATTTTATTAGACAATAATTAGAATATATTATATTTTATTATGCATAGTGTTTGCATAGTGCCTGCATAGTATTTGCATAGTAAACTCTTTTTATATAAAATAGAATACTTTTATAAAGTTATTCGTTTTATTAGATTATAAATAGAATATATTATATTTTATTGTAAACCAATATGGATTGTCCGTTTAAAGTAAATCAATATGGACCGTTCATGAATTAGTTACTATGCAGTCCATTCTTCTATAAATAAAAGCTCATTCCTTCATTATTTCTTACGAATTCACTGAAACTCTAGAGAGAGAAACTATAGAGAGAGTTCTTCTTCTATAATCTTGAACGTATTTCTTTCGAGTTTAAGAAAGCTTTGAGCGTAGTGCAAGTTTTCTTTGAGTATATCCTTGCCCTACCAGTCAAAATACTCTTCTTTTACGGTAATGGATATTATTTGTTGTGCTCGTAAGGGATATTATTTGTTGTACTCGTTAGAGGTATTCCTTCTTTCTTATTGGTGAAATTCTTTTGTTATTCCATTCTTTATTATTCTGTTGGAATAACCTGTATACGCATGATACCCTATACTTGGTGAAATTCTTCTATTATTCCATTATTTATTATTCTGTTGGAACATCCTGTCTGTGCATTTACGCATGACCTGGTTCCGTTGTTTATTATTATGTTGGAACATCCTGTCTGTGCGTTTACGAATGACCTGGTTCCATTATTTATTATTCTGTTGGAATATCCTGTCGGTGCGTTTACGCATGATCTGGTTCCATTATTTATTATTCTGTTGGAATAACCTGTCTGTGCGGTCTATCGCATTCCAGATGATTTCTTTTGTTATTCCATTCTTTATTATACTCAGTTGGTTAATGTTTTGACTTCTATACTCCATGAAATTAGTGGAATATCCTTGATATTTGCGCTTCATCCAGTATCTTTTCATGGAAATATTCTTTTGAGCATTCTTGAGTGTTACTCTACAAAGAAGTATCATGTTGACAATTTGGATATTATTAGTTCTGGATAAATTAATTATTGAACTTGTTTTATTGAATTCTTATATCATTGTCATCATCCTCATGTTTATATTATGTTTAATGTCATCTGTGGCCTGTAGTGCATAGACGGACTTGGTATGATTATGACCAGTGATTATTCGGTGTAATCATGATCGTAATGTTACAAATGATTTGGAAAAAGTCTTCATTGACCTTTAGTGCATTGATGGACAATTGTTGGCATGATCATGACCATTGATGAATACACGAATATCCTTGGTACAATTGCATTGATAATTTGTGGTTGTGATACTAATGAATATCCTTGTCAGTAAAGTGTGGGATGATGTGGATTATTTATTGTTTGAGTCTCAAATGATAAAAGTCATGAAAAACCTTTTAAATCATAGAAGATAGTAGATTTTATTCTCTACATGACTCTTCTAATGGATTGCTTATTCCGCTGCAGTTAAACTTGATATTTGTTATATTTTATCAGTTTCACACTGTTGAAGGCTAACGATAATTTATTCTGCATTATCTCAGTCATAATATCTCTTACTGGGCTAGTTGAGCTCACCCTTTTTCTTTCATTGTTCTCTTCAGGAAATGAGAACATAGCAGGGACTAGTCGGGGAACAGAGTGATGGTCCAGATAATAGCATTAGTAGTCCTCACTATTCTATGAAATAGTGTGATAATAAATGTAATGAGGACCCCCATTGAGTTTGTATAATGTCTAGATGACAATATTTGTATTAAAACTCACGACATATGTTTAGTCGTATTTTACACTTATTGTTGTATAATTAAGTTGTATTTGAATTTTGTACCATGTATTTGGCGACTTCGTAATAGGTGATGTATACCGATTTTGGGGGCGTCACAGTTGGTATCAAAGCTTAGGGATATGATCCCTGGCTAAGATGTGAGAATAGAACTAGGATGGGAGATACGGGGAATTCCTTCGCTAGTATGACCTACCTAAGTTTATTTGGTATTTAATTGGTCGGTCAGAATATAGGGATAATATGTTTCATGTCAATTAACCATTGTTTTGTGGCAGTATCTGATAATGACATCCGAGAATGTTGAGAATAGCAATGGAGCACAGGCGACCGTTGATTCACCACATATCAATAATCAGGATAATGTGCATCAGGTAGACGACAATCCTCATGTAAACAACAACACTGACCAAATGATGAATGATGGAATGTTCAAAGGCTTTATGAAATTCATGCAACAGCAGGCGAGAGCGGCTCCTATCCAAAATATAGGTGGAAACACTGGAAACTCTCGGACGGTCACTGCTAAACAGTTCAAGGAGCTGGGACCACTGGAGTGTAATGGAGAGCCAAAACCACTTAAGGCGGAAGCACGGATAAAGTAGATCACCAAGATATTTGATGTCTTGGGATGCTCCGAGGAGAAAAAGGTTCCCTTTGCCGCCTTTATGTTGCGAGGAGAGGCAGATTACTGGTGGGAATCGGTAAAGCGTACTCAACCTGCCGCACTGAAGATGTCTTGGGAGAAGTTCCAAGAACTATTCAACAACAAGTACTTTCCCGAAAGTATTCGTCACATAAAAGAGGTAGAGTTTATCAAGTTGGAGCACAATAATATGACTGTGTCGCAGTACGAAGCTAAGTTTGCCGAGTTGTCTCGGTTTGCGTCCCACTTGGTGGATAATGAAGAAAGAATGACGCGGATGTTTTAAAGAGGTTTAAAGCCGGAGATACGTCAACATCTTATTTCTCATAAACTGTGTTTGTATTCAGATATTGTAAATAGGGCTCAATTAGTAGAGCGCGATAACGAGTCAACGTAACCAAAAGAGAGCCACGTAAAAAATAATAATACCGGTGAGGCGATCATCGGAAGCGGTGACAACAAGCGTGGAGGAATTAACGGGCCGTGGTGGTAACCACTTGGTGGTAATCGAGGCAAAACAATAAGAATGGACATTTCAAGAAGAGGAGATTCAACAATGATGGAAAGACGTCAAGACCAAAGACCAAAGACCCGTTGTTAAGGAAGGAGAACGCGACCACCTATCATATGCTTCAAATGCGGAGGGGAGGGACACATCACTCCAAACTACGCGATGCCGTCTAAAGAATGTTATAATTATGGAAGAGAAGGTCACTTAGCCCGATTTTATCATTCATCGAAGACAAGTTCATCTAGGATGGAGGCACCAAAGGCCGTCCCAGAAAAGTCAAAGCCGGTAGTGCAAGGGAGAGCGTTTGTTGTGACCTCTTAGAAAGCAAGGAACCCGAATGAGGTCATCACGGGTAAGCTTATCATAAACTCTAGTGAAGTCTATACTTTATTTGATACCGGTTCTACCCATTCTTTTATTTCTCCTACTTACGCTCAACGATTAAATTTGACTCCGGAGAAATTAGACTTTGACTTATCTGTGGAAACTCCGTTGGGAGAAACTTTCATTACATCCACTGTTTATAACTCTTGTTTTGTTCAAATCGGTACCCTCACATTACCTGTCGATCTTATTTCATTGAAAATACTTGCATTTGATGTGATTCTAGGGATTGATTGGTTAACTACTCATCATGCTAAAATTGATTGTTTTCGTAAGGTTGTTAGCTTTCATATTCCTAAACAACCTATTATTCGAAATCAAGCGACCAAACCATTAAAATCAATCACGGTCATCTCAAGCCATAAAGCTATTCGTTTATTGAAAAATGGATGTAAAGCTTTCTTAACTCATGTCATGGATCTAAACAAAAATACGTCAGTTTCGAATGATATTTCTATTGTTAATAAATTCCCTGACGTATTCCCTGAAGAACTTCCTAGCCTACCACCAGAGCGTGAAATTGAATTTTGTATCGACCTTGAACCCGGTACAAAACCCATTTCCAAAGCCCCATATCAAATGGCTCTTATTGAACTTCAGGAGTTAAAGACCCAATTGCAAGAATTGTTATACATTGGTTTCATTCGTCCCTAAGTCGTCTCCTTGGGGTGCTCTGCTATTACATTCGTGAAGAAGAAAGATGGGAGTATGTGACTTTGTATTGATTATCGGGAGTTGAATCATGTCGCCATCAAAAATAGGTACCCATTGCCACGTATTGATGACCTGTTTGACCAGTTGCAAGGAGCCAAATTCTTTTCAAAGATTGATCTTCGTTATGGATATCACCAATTAAAGATTAAAATTGATGACATTCCAAAGACGGCTTTCAGAACTCGGTACGGGCATTATGAATTCCTAGTCAAGTCCTTTAGATTGACTAATGCTCCTGCTGCCTTCATGGATATGATGAACCGAGTATTCAAGGAATATTTGGATCACTTTGTGGTCGTCTTTATTGATGACATCCTTATTTATTCCAAAAGCCGTGATGATCATGAGCAACACTTGAGGCTGACACTCCAAAAGCTTCGTGAATACAAGCTTTATGCCAAGTTGAAGAAATATGAGTTCTGGCTTGAGGAAGTAGCATTCCTTGGGCACGTAGTATCAAGTCATGGAATATCTGTTGACCCGGCAAAGATTGAAGCAATTCAAAGCTGGGAGCAACCTACATTAGTGACCGAAGTACGTAGCTTTCTCGGCTTAGCTGGTTATTATCGGAGATTCATGGAAGGATTTTCTTGAATAGCTACTCCATTAACTCAGCTGACTCGAAAAGATAAAAAGTTCGGTTGGAGCGAAGAATGTGAGAAGAGTTTTCAAGAACTCAAGAGGTGACTCATTTCAAAGACCGCTCGACAATACCATCCGCTCTTGGAGGATTTGTCATCTCAAAGATGATGCTTCTCGGCAAAGGATTGGGATGTGTTCTCATGTAACATGGGAAAGTCATAGCCTATGCCTCAAGAAAACTCAAAGAATATGAGAGGAATTATTCTACTCATGACCTAGAGTTAGCAGCTGTTGTCTTCGCACTTAAAATTTAGAGGCATTACTTGTATGGGGAGAAGGTGGAGATCTTTACGGATCATAAAAGCCTCAAATATTTTTTCACTCAAAAGGAACTCAACATGCGACAATGACGTTAGCTTGAACTGTTGAAAGATTATGATCATACCATCCAATACCATCCTGGAAAAGCGAACGTTGTGGTGATTTATTGAGTAGAAGATCATATGCAAGTCTGAAAAGCGATATTGTCAACATAAAGGCCTATTTTGTGTTACTTGTAACGGATGGAGATAGAGTTAAAGACTCCAGGGACCCATGTGATGATGGCGAATATACTAGTAGAACCGACTTTAATTGATAAAGTTAAAGCTGCTCAAGCTACAGACCTGGAACTAATGCGTATGAGGAAGAAAGTGCAAGAAGGTGCTATACCGGAAGCAAGAATTGATGAAGAAGGAATACTTCGAGTCAACTCTAGACTTTGTGTTCCATGATATTCATCATACATTTTGGTGGAGCAATATGAAGAGAGAGATAGCACTGTTTATCTAAAGGTGTCTAACTTATCAACGAGTTAAAGCGGAGCATCAAGTACCAAAAGGTCCATTGTAACCACTTGAAATTCTAGAATGGAAGTGGGAGCACATTACCATGGATTTCGTTAACGGTCTTCCTAAGGTTTCTCAAGGTATAGATGCGATTTGGGTCATTGTTGATAGATTGACCAAGTCTGCTCATTTCTTACCGATACGAGAAACTTATACACTTGAACATCTTGCTCGTATGTACATAAACGAGATTGTAAGACTGCATGGTATGCCACTATCCATAGTTTCTAATCGAGACCCAAGATTCACTTCACGATTTTGGGTTAGTTTGCAGACCCTATACTTGGTGAAATTCTTCGGTTATTCCATTATTTATTATTATGTTGGAACATCACATACATGCGTTTTACGCACTGAATTCCGTTGTTTATTATTCTGTTAGAACATCATGTATGTGCGTTTATGCTTGACTTGGTTCCATTATTTATTATTCTGTTGGAATATCACATCATGTGCGTTCGCGTATGACCGGTTCTATTATTTATTATTCTGTTGAATATCCACATCATTGCGTTCGCATGACACAGTTCCATTATTTATTATTCTATTGGAATAACCTGTCAGTGCGGTCTATCGCATGCCTGATGATTTCTTTTGTTATTCCATGTTTTATTATACTCAGTTGGTTAAAGTTTTGACTTCTATACTCCTTTAAATTAGTGGAATAACCTTGATATTTGCGCTTCATCCAATATCTTTTCATGGAAATATTCTTCTGAGCATTCTTGAGTGTTACTCTACAAAGAAGTATCATGTTGACAATTTGGACATTATTAGTTCCTAGATAAATTAATTCTTGAACTTATTTTATTGAATTCTTATATCATTGTCATCATACTCATTTTTATATTATGTTGAAAGTCATATGTGGCCTGTAGTGCATAGATGGACTTGGTATGATTATGATCAGGGATTATTCGGTGTAATCATGACCGTAATGTTACAAATGATGTGGAAAAAGTCTTCATTGACCCGTAGTGTATTGATGGACAGTTGTTGGCATGATCATGACCATTGATGAATACACGAATATCATTGGTTGTGGTGCATTGATAATTTGTGGTTGTGATACTAATGAATATCCTTGGCCGTAGTGCATGGATGATGTGGATTATTTATTAAGCTGAGTCTCAGCGATAAAAGTCATGAAAAACCTTTTAAATCATAGAAGATAGTAGATTTTATTCTCTACATGACTCTTCTAATGGATTGCTTGTTCCGCTGCAGTTAAACTTGATGTTTGTTATATTTTATCAGTTTAACATTGTTGAAGGCTAATGATAATTTATTCTGCATTATCTTAGTCATAATATCTCTTCTTCGGGCTAGTTGAGCTCACCTTTTTTCTTTCATTGTTCTCTTCAGAAATGAGAACGTAGCAGGCGAGGACTAGTCGAAAAGAGGTGATGGTCCAGATAATAGCATTAGTAGTCCTCACTATTCTATGAAATAGTTGTATTTAAATTGTGTACCATATATTTGGCGACTCAGAATAGGTGATGTATATCGATTTTGGGGGCGTCACAGAAAACCTTAGGGTTTAGTGTTTTAGAAAAAAATCTAAAATTTCCAAATTAGGTTTTAAAAAAAATAAAATTAATATTTCTAAATTATAATTAGAATTTTCTAATTATATTAAAATTTCCTAATCATAATTTAAATCTTGCTAATTAGGATTAGTATTTCCTAATTAAAATTGCTAATTTAAGCAATTAGGGTTAAAATGGTCATTAGGGTTTATAACCATAAAATTAGAGTTTCTAATAGAAAAATAATTTTCTAATTTAAAAATTAGATTTTCGTAATTAGATTAGGGTTTTCTAATTACTTATAACTTGAAAATTAGGATTAATATTTCCTAATTAACATTAAAACTATTTAATTAACACTTAGATTTTCCCTATTTATAAATTAGGGTTTCAAATCCATAAATTAGGGTTTAAAAATTTGAAATTATGGTTTTAAATTTCCGAATTAGGGTTTTGGATTCTCAGAACTGAAATTAGGGTTTCCAGAACCGGTTTCTAGGGTTTCTTGTTAATCGCTAGGGTTTTCTAACCAGACGTTGACATTCTTAATTTAAACTTAGGGTTTGACACTAGTAAATTTTATATGGTCAACCCTTGACCCTTAACCACATACTGAACACATAAATGACCATATACACATAACATAAACACATATACACTTAATCCTGAATAATTCACCTAAATCCTTCACAGAATTTTGAAATCCTCAAAATTCTATCTTAAAAATGTGACGCCCCCAAAACAGGTATACATCACCCATCTTGGGTCGCCAGATATAAGGTACTGAATATAAATACAAACTTAATTATACAATCGTCGTGTAATATACGATAATCGTCTTGATACTGCTTTGTGGAGTAAAATTCAAGAATGCTCAGAAGAATATTTCCATGAAAAGATACTGGATGAAGCGCAAATATCCAGGATATTCTACTAATTTCATAGAGTATAGAAACCAAAACTTTAACCAACTGAGTATAATAGAATATATGAAACTGCAAATGGATCTTCACCCGCCATTCGGTAATCCACGTATACCGATCATTTCCACAATTTAATAAGGAATGAATACAAAGGATCTTTCACCATGCATGTGTTAATCCACATAGATAGGTTATTCCAACAGAATAATATAGAATGGAATAACAGAAGGAATCACCATGTGTGTGATAGACTGCACAGACAGGTTACTCCCAATAGAATAATAAATAATGGAACCAGGTCCGGCATAAACCCACAGATAGGATATTCTGACAGAATAATAAATAATGGAACCAGGTTCGGCGTAAACGCACAAACATATTCCGATAGAATAATAAATAATGGAACAAGGTCCGGCGTAAACTCAAAGACAGGATATTCTAAAAGAATAATAAAGAACAGCATATTAGAAGAATTTCACCATGTATGCGGTGCCAGCATAAACAAAGTTATTCCAATGAATAATAAGAATGGAATAATGAAGAATTTCACCATGTATACGGTACTTCGCATATACAGGTTATTCCAATATAATACTCCCTCCGTCCCATAGTTATAGGCTGATTTTCCATTTTGAGATGTCCCAATATATAGGCTACTTACTATTTATAAAATTTAGTTGGTTCATTGTTTTACTTTTATGCCCTTATAATAAATATTCAATCATTACTCTTTTTTTGAAGAAATAACATTCAATGTCATTATTTTTATCACCACATTTAATGTTGTTGTATTCTCTTTGGCTAAAATTCTATGGTTGTGGACTTTAACACGTCAATCAATGAAGTTGAGAGTTCCAGTGTGATAAGTAAGGAGTAATTAACTTATTCATTAATTTCATATTAAAGGGTATATGTGGAAAATTTATGTTAAAATTACCACTTAAACTAATTTTCTTAAACTATGTGCCAAAAGAAATCAGCCTATAACTATGGGACGGATGGAGTAATAAAGAATGGAATAACAAAAGTTCTCTTCATGAATACGAAAGAAATAATACCCCTTACGAGTACAACTAATAATATCCCTTACCTTAGAAAAGTGAATACTGGAGTACTGAAGTAGAAGAATACTTTTCTTCTTTCTCACTATAGTTTCTCTCTCTAGAGTTTCAGTGAATTCGTAAAAAATAATGAAGGAATGAGCTTCTATTTATAGGAGAATGGACTGAATAGTAACTAATTCATGAACTGTCCAGATTGATTTACTTTTAAAAGGACGGTCCATATTGATTTACTATTAAAACTTAAAGCAATGATCTATACTGATTTACTATTTAAACTTTAAACCAGCGATCCATATTGATTTACTATTATAACTTTCCACCAACGGTCCATATTGATTTACTATTATATCTTCAACCAACGATCCATATTGATTTACTATTATAACTTCATCCAACGGTCTGAAAAATTATCACATCTCCTCATGGAATAATATTGTACCCAAAAATGATTTGGAACGAAAAGAATTATATTTTTTGGGTGAATAGTACCCTGTGAATAGTAACTCGTGAATAGTAACTCATGAATAGTAATTCATGAATAGTAACTCTGACACGAAAAGTGCCCTGAATACCCGATTGAACAATATAACCTCCAGACAAAAATAATTTCAACAAAATAGAACTATAAAATTCATCTTTAATCAACACGAACTTATTCATCATTTATAACTCACAATATTTAACAACCAGGTCGTTCCCAGGAAAGAGGTGGCTTTTCAATAAGGATTTCTCCCTATTGGCGCGCAATTAGGTGACCAAACCTCTCCTTGACAGAACTTCTAGACATTGTAAATATTGTAATTTAATAATATGAATAACTTTGTCATCTTAATTATTGATTTAATAACATAACATATTATGCAGATGATACTGTGACAATAATCGAATCAATAATATTAGAGATATGATGCAGCAATTACTGTAGAAATAATTGAGTATTATTGAATGACTTCTCACGTAAGCATCAATAACCAATATCGTGTGCTACTATACAACCACGCGTATTAATGTACTTTTACTACCGGGTAGTTCAACAGTTTTAACGGTAACACTTTCGCCGTTATTTTTATAAAAAGATAATTCTGTCATTTTCTAACTACGACAATACTTCCGTTGTAGGGTCCACCAATGATTGTGTCGTCATACGAATATTCCATGTTAAAACAAATATTCCCCGACCAATCGAATATTATATAACCACTTTCTTACTTTGCAAAATTTGTAAATATTACCCACAACTATAACATTATATTATATCCACACCATAATATTCAAAAATATATTTCGAGAGAAATTAATCTTTATTCATAAAAGTTGGGGTCTTACAACCTCCCCTTCTTATGAAATTTCGTCCTTGAAATTAGGGTGCGTACCTGGTATATCGAAGAGGTGAGGATATCTTGACTTCATCTCAGATTCTAACTCCCATGTCATTTCTTCCACATCGTGGTTTCTCCACAAATCTTTGACTTGAGGTATAACCTTGGAGCGTAGAATATGATCCTTCTTATCCAAGATTTTAACAGGTAACTCTTCATACGTTAAATCTTCCTCTATCTCGTTTAGTTCTAATTCAATAATGTGGTTCGGGTCTTTCACATATTTACGTAACATAGATATAGGAAAAACGTTATGAACACGAGACATACTTGGCGATAAGGCGAGTCTATAGGCCACAGTTCCTACTCGTTCGAGGATTATAAATGGGCCAATGAATCGAGGATTGAGCTTTCCTCTCTTTCCAAATCTCGTAACTCCTTTCCATGGAGCAACACGTAACAACACATGATCTCCAATATCGAATTCCACGTTCTTTCTATGAAGATCAGCATAACTCTTTTATCGATCTTGTGAGATTTTTATACATTGCCGGATAGTTTGAATCTTTTTCGTAGTCATACGTACCAAATTCGGTCCCAACAACGTTGCTTCACCCACCTCATCCCAGCATACTGGCGAACGACACTTTCTTCCATACAACGCCTCAAATGGAGCCATGAAAATACTTGCTAGATAACTATTGTTGTAGGAAAACTCCACCAATGGTAAGAACTTGTCCCAACTTCCCTTGAAGTCAAGGACACAGAGTCTTAATAAATCTTCAAGAGTTTGAATAGTCCTCTCTGATTGTTCGTCCGTCTGAGGATGATATGCCGAACTAAATCGTAAATCCGTGCCCATAGCTTTTTGCAAACTAACCCAAAATCTTGAAGTGAATCTTGTGTCTCGATCAGAAACTATGGATACTGGCATACCATGCAATCTTACAATCTCGTTTATATACATAATAACAAGATGATCAAGTGTATAAGTTTCTCGTATCGGTAAGAAATGAGCAAACTTGGTCAATCTATCAACAATGACCCAAATCGCATTTATGCCTTGAGAAACCTTGGGAAGACCAGTAACGAAATCCATGGTAATGTGCTCCCACTTTCATTCTGGAATTTCAAGTGGTTGCAATGGACCTTTTGGCACTTGATGCTCCGCCTTGACTCGTTGATAAGTTAGACACCTTGAGATAATCAGCGCTATCTCTCTCTTCATATTGCTCCACCAAAATGTATGACGAAGATCATGATACATTTTGCTACTCCCAGGATGGATTGCAAACGGTGTGTTGTACGCCTCCATCATGATTTTATACTTCAAGTCAGAATCGTTAGGAACACAAAGTCTGGAGTTTACCCGAAGTATTCCTTCTGCATCGATTCTTGCTTCTGGAATAATACCTTCTTCCACTTTCTTCTTCATATGCATCAGCTCAAGGTCTGTAGCTTGAGGGGTTAAATGCTTTCTAAGTCACTGTACTATATGCCAACTTACAACTGGGTCACTGAACTTTTTTTTCTTACGGTCAACTCACTAAACTCGATTTTTCTAATAAAAAGTTAAAAAAACCATTACACTAGTTTGACTATTAACGTAAAACGGCTGAGTTGTCAAAAAACGCTTATTTGTCAGTTAGTATGCGACGTGGCAGTGATGATGTGGATTTGTAGGAAAAAATTTATGAAAAAAATGGGGGAAAAAATATTTTAAAGTATAATATAAATTTAAAAAATTAGCCAAAAAAAAACGCAATTTTTTTTTAAGAAAATGAAAACGAATTTTTTTAATAAAAAAATGCAGTTTATTTTTCTAAAAAAAAATTAAAAAGCCATTTTTAAGAAGAAAAATAACTGCGCATTTATATTTTTTTTTTAATAAAAACTGCTTTTTTTAAAAAAAGAAAAATAATTGCTTTATTTTTCTTTAAAAAACTATTTTTTTTAACAAAAATAAAAGCATTTTTTAAAAAAGCAAAAATAATTGCTTTATTTTTCTTTTAAAAAATATTTTTAACAAAAATAAAAAAAATTAAAAAGCAAAAATAATTGCTTTATTTTTCTTTAAAAAATTTCTTTTTATTTTTAATAAAATTTGTTTTTAAATTTTTTAAGAAAAAAATCGCTTTTTTTTTTTTAAATAAAAGTCGCTTTTTATTTTTTTAAGAAAAATAAACTATTTTTTTATTATTAAAAAAATCAAGCGTTTTTATTAAAAAAAAATTGAATTTTCATTTTCTTAAAAAAAGTTTGCGTTTTTTTTTTTATTAAAAGTCATGCGTTTTTATTTATAAAAAATTGTTTTTTCTAAAATAAAAAACTTTATTTTTTATATTAAAAAAAGCTGCTTTTATTATAAAAAGCGCTTTTTTAAGAAAAATGAAGCAATTATTTTTGTTTTTTAAAAAAAGTATTTATTTTTGTTAAAAAATAAAAAAAGCGCTTTTAAGAAAAATAAAGCAATTATTTTTGTTTTTTTTTGAAATGAAGTTTATTTTTCTTAAAAAATAAAAAATAGTTTTTATTAAAAATAAAAAAATCTGCGTGTTTTTTTTTTCTTCTTAAAAATGCGATTATTTATATTAATTTTTTCGCTAATTTTTTAAATTTATATTATACTTTAAAATATTTTTTCCCATTTTCATAAATTTTTCCTACAAATCCACATCATCACACGCTTACGTCAGATACTAACTCGCCACATAAGCTTTTTTGACAACTCAAATTAAGTTTTACGTTAATAATCAAACTAGTGTAACAGTTTTTTCAACTTTTTGTTAGAAAAATCGAGTTTAGTGAGTTGACTGTAAGAAAAAAAAGTTCAGTGACCCAGTTGTAAGTTGGCATATAGTAGAGTGACTTAGAAAGCATTTAACCCGTAGCTTGAGCAGCTTTAACTTTATCGATTAAAGTCGATTCTACTCGTATATTCGCCATCATCATATGGGTCCCTGGAGTCTTTAACTCTATCTCCATCCTTCGTAAGTCATACACAATGGGCCCGTGCGTTGACAATAATGCACTCGTGCCCGCATATGATCTTCTACTCAACGTGTCCGCTATTACGTTCGTTTTTCCAAGATGGTATTGGATGGTATGATCATAATCTTTCAACAGCTCAAGTCAACGTCATTGTCGCATGTTGAGTTCCTTTTGAGTGAAGAAATATTTGAGGCTTTTATGATCCGTATAGATCACCACCTTCTCTCCATACAGGTAATGCCTCCAAATCTTAAGCGCAAAAATGACAGCGGCCAACTCTAGATCATGAGTAAGATAATTCCTCTCATATTCTTTAAGTTGTCGTGAGGAATAGGCTTTGACTTTCCCATGTTGCATGAGAACACATCCTAACCCTTTGCCTGAAGCATCACCGTAAATGACAAATCCCTCCGTGCCAGATGGTATTGTCAGAACAGGTGCTGAAATGAGTCTCCTCTTGAGTTCTTGAAAACTCTTCTCACATTCCTCGCTCCAACAGAATTTGTATCTTTTCGAGTCAGCTTCGTTAATGGAGTAGCTATTATAGAAAACCCTTCTACGAATCTCCGATAATAACCAGCTAAGCCGAGAAAGCTACGTACTTCGGTCACTGACTTAGGTTGCTCCCAGCTTTGAATTGCTTCAATCTTTGCCGGGTCAACAGATATTCCATGATTTAATATCACGTGCCCAAGGAATACAACTTCCTCAAGCCAGAACTCACATTTCTTCAACTTGGCATATAGCTTGTTTTCACGAAGCTTTTGAAGTATCAGCCTCAAGTGTTGCTCATGGTCTTCACGGGTTTTGGAGTATATGAGGATGTCATCAATAAAGACGACCACAAAGTGATCAAAATATTCCTTGAATACTCAGTTCATCATGTCCATGAAGGCAGCAGGAGCATTAGTCAATCCAAAAGACATGACTAGAAATTCATAATGCCCGTGCATCGAAGGGTTACGAAAGCGGTCTTTGGAATGTCATCGCTTTTAATCTTCAACTGATGATATCAAAAACGAAGATCGATCTTTGAAAAGAATTTGGCGCCTTGCAACTGGTCAAACAGATCATCAATACGAGGTAACGGGTACCTATTTTTGATGGTGAAATGATTCAACTCCCGATAATCAATAGAAAGTCGCATACTTCCATCTTTCTTCTTCACGAATAGAAACCTATGTCTAACAATTCTTATAGTTGGGTTTTTAAGTCCTGAAGTTCAATAGGAGTCATTTGATATGGGGCTTTGGAAATGGGTTTTGTACCGGATTCAAGGTCAATACAAAATTCAATTTCACGCCTAAGGTAGTAGCCAGAAGTTCTTCTTCAGGAATACGTCAGGAAATTTATTAACAATAGAAATATCATTCAAAACTGACGTATTTTTGTTTAGATCCATGACATGAGCTAAGAAAGCTTGGCATCCGTATTTCAATAAACGAATAGCTTTATGGCTTGATATGACAGTGATTGATTTTAGTGGTTTGGCTGCTTGAATTCGTATAATAGGTTGGTTAGGAATATGAAAGCTAACAACCTTACGAAAACAATCGATTTTAGCATGATGAGTAGTTGACCAATCAATCCCTAAAATCACATTAAATGCAAGTATTTTCAAAGAAATAAGATCGAAAGGAAACGTGCGGTTACCGATTTGAATCAAATAAGACTTATAAACCGTGGATGTAATGAAGGTTTCTTTCACGGAGTTTCAACAAATAAATCAAAGTCTAATTTCTCTGGAGTCAAATTTAAACGTTGAGTGCAAGTAGGAGAAATAAAGGAATGGGTAGAACCGGGATCAAATAAAGTATAAACTTTGCTAGAGTTTATGGTTAGCTTACCCGTGATCACCTCGTTTGGATTCCTCGCTTTTTGGGAGGTTACGACAAACGCTCTCCCTTGAACTACCGGTTTTGTCTTGTTTGGGACACCCTTTGATGCCTCCATCCCAGCTGGACTTGACTTTGGTGCACGACAAAATTGAGCTAGGTGGCCTTCTTTTCCACAATTATAATAGGCTTTGGACTGCATCGTGCAGTTTGGACTTATGTGTCCTTCCCCTCCACATTTGTAACATACGACCGGCAGTCATTCTCCTTCCTTAATAGCGGGTGCTGGTGCTGACATCTTTCCATCTTTGTTGAACCTTCTCTTTTTGAACTTTCCATTCCTATTGTCTTGGCCATGATTACCACCGAAGTGGTTATCATTTCTGGCATGTTGAATCCCTCCACATTTGTTGTCACCGCTTCGATGACTGCTACCATTGATATTATCGACTTGTCGTATGCTCTGTCTTGGTTGGGTTGACTCATTATCGCGCTCCAATAACTGAGCCCTATTCACAACATCTGAATACAAACACAGTTTATGAGAGATAAGGTATTGACATATCTCGGGTTTCAAACCTCTTAGAAACATCCGCGTCATTCTTTCCTCATTATCAACCAAGTGGGATGCAAACCGAGATAACTCGGTAAACTTTGCTTCGTACTGCGCCACGGTCATATTGTTTTGCTCAAGCTTGATGAACTCTACCTCCTTCATGTGACGAATACTTTTAGGAAATTACTTGTCATTGAACAGCTCTTGGAACTTCTCCCAAGACATCTTCAGTGCGGCAGGTTGAGTACGCTTTACAGATTCCCACCAGTAATCTGCCTCTGCACGCAACATGAAGGTGGAAAAGGGAATCTTTTGCACCTCGGAGCATCCCAAGACATCAAATATCTTGTTGATCTACTTTATCCACGTCTCCGCCTTAAATGGTTTTGGCTCTCCAAAAAACTCCGGTGGTCCCAGCTCCTTGAACTGCTTAGCGGTGACCGTCTGAGAGATGTCAGTGTTTCCACCTGCATTTTGGACAGGATCCGCCTTCGCCTGATGTTACATGAATTGCATAAAGCCTCTGACCATCCCATCGTTCACTATTTCATCGGTGTTATTGTTTACATGAGGATTATTGTCTTCCTGTTGCACATTACCCTGGGCATTGATCATTGGTGACTCAATGGTCTCATGTGCTTCATTGCTTAACTCAACATTTTCGGATGCCATTTCAAATACTGCAACAAAACAAGGGTTACTTAACATATCACATATTATCCCTATACTCTGACAGACCAATTAAATACCAAATAAAGTTAGGTAGGTCATACTAGCGAAGGAAATCCCCGTCTCTCCCTTCCTAGTTCTTGTCTCATATCTCAGCCATGGATCATATCCCTAAGCTTTGATACCAATTGTGATGCCCCCAAAATAGGTATACATCACCCATCTTGGGTCGCCAGATATAAGGTACTGAATATAAATACAAACTTAATTATACAATCGTCGTGTAATATACGACAATACATAAACTGAGAGTTTTAATAGGAATATTGTCATCTAGACAATATCCACACTCAAAGGAGTCCTCATTACATTTATTGTCACACTATTTAACAGAATAGTGAGGACTACTAATGCTATCATCTAGATCGTCACTCCTTTCCTCGACTCGTCCCAGCTATATTCTCATTTCCTGAAGAGAACAGTGAAAGAAAGGGTGAGCTCAACTAGCCCAGTAATAAATATTATGACTTAGATAATGCAGAATAAATTATCAATAGTCTTCAACAATGTTAAACTGATAAAATACAATAGACATCAAGTTTAACTGCAGCGGAATAAGTAATCCATTAGAAGAGTCAAGTAGAGCATGATATCTACTATCTTCTATGATTTAAAATGTTTTCAAGAATTTTATCACGAGAGACTCAACAATAAATAAACCACATCATCTAATCATCCCTGTATTAAGGGCGAAAGATATTCATTAAATAATCAACGGTCATGACTATACCGAATAATCCATGGTCATAATAATACCAAAAACTGTCCATCAATGCATTATAGGTCACTGAGGACTTTTACCACATCATTTATAACATTACAGGTCATAATTATACCGAATGATCCCTGGTCACAATCATACTAAGTCCATCTATGCACGTAAGCCAAAGATGACTTTCATTACAATATAAGCATGAGAATGATGACAATGACATAATAATTCAATAAAACAAGTTCAAGAATAAATTTTAAAGATTCATAAGTTAATTTATCCTGAACTTAATAACTTCCAAATTGTCAACTTGATACTTCTTTGTGGAGTAAAATTCAAGAATGCTCAGAAGAATATTTCCATGAAAAGATATTGGATGAAGCGCAAATATCCAGGATATTCTACTAATTTCATGGAGTATAGAAGCCAAAACTTTAACCAACTGAGTATAATAGAATATATGAAACTGCAAATGGATCTTCACCGCCATGCGGTAATCCACGTATATATATCATTTCCACAATTTAATAAGGAATGAATACAAAGGATCATTCACCATGCATGTGGTAATCCACGTAGACAGGTTATTCCAAACGAATAATAAAGAATGGAATAACAAAAGGATTCACCATGCATGCGATAGACTGCACAGACAGGTTATTCCCAACAAAATAATAAATAATGGAACCAGAATAATAAATAATGGAACCAGGTCCGGCGTAAACGCACAAACATGATATTTCGACAGAATAATAAATAATGGAACCAGATCCGGTGTAAACGCACAGACAAGATATTCCGATAGAATAATAAAGAACGGAATATTAGAAGAATTTCACCATGTATGCGGTACTTCGCATAAACAGGTTATTCCAACAAAATAATAAGAATGGAATAACATAAGAATTTCACCATGTATGCGGTACTTCGCATATACAGGTTATTCCAACATAATAATAAAGAATGGAATAACAGAAGTTCTCTTCATGAATACGAAAGAAATAATACCCCTAACGAGTACAACAAATAATATCCCTTACCTTAGAAAACTGAATACTAGAGTAGTGAAGTAGCAGAATACTTTTCTTCTTTCTCTCTAGAGTTTCAGTGAATTCGTCAGAAAAATAATGAAGGAATGAGCTTCTATTTATAGGAGAATGGACTGAATAATAACTAATTCATGAACGATCCAGATTGATTTACTTTTAAACGTACGGTCCATATTGATTTACTATTAAAACTTAAAGCAATGGTTCATACTGATTTACTATTAAAACTTTAAACCAGCGATCCATATTGATTTACTATTATAACTTTCCACCAGCGGTCTATATTGATTTACTATTATATCTTCAACTAACGATCCATATTGATTTACTATTATAACTTCAACCAACGGTCTGAAAAATTATCACATCTCCTCATGGAATAATATTGTACCAAAAAATGATTTGGACCGAAAAGAATTATATTTTTCGGGTGAATAGTACCCCATGAATAGTAAATCATGAATAGTAACTCATGAATAGTAACTCTGACACGAAAAGTGCTGCGAATACCCGATTGAACAATATAACCTCCAGACACAAATAATTTCAACACAATGGAACTATAAAATTCATCTTTAATTAACACAAACTTATTTATCATTTATAACTCACAATATTTAATAACCAGGTCATTCCCAGGAAAGAGGGGGCTTTCCAATAAGACTTTCTCCCATTGGCGTGCAATTAGGTGACCAAACCTCTCATTGACAGAATTTCTAGACATTGTAAATATTGCAATGTAATAATATGAATAACTTTGTCATCTCAATTATTGATTTAATAACATAACATATTATGCAGATGATACTGTGACAATAATCGAATCAATAATATTAGAGATATGATGCGTAGAATTCTTCGTAGCAATAATTGAGTATTCTTGAGTGACTTCTCACGTAAGCATCAATAACCAATACCGTAATGCTACTATGCACTAACGCCAGACATCGTATTTCTTTACTACCGGGTAGTTCAACAGTTTTAACGGTAACACTTCCACCGTTATTTTTATAAAAAGATAATTCTGTCGTTTTCTTACTACAACAATACTTCCGTTGTAGGGTCCACCAATAATTGTGTCGTCGTACGAATATTCCATGTTAAAACAAATATTCCCCAACCAATTGAATATTATATAACCACTTGCTTACTTTGTAAAATTTGTTAATATTACCCACAACTCTAACATTATATTATATCCACACCATAATATTCAAAAATATATTTCGAGAGAAATTAATCTTTATTCATAAAAGTTGGGGTCTTACAAAAAATATCAAACGCATACACTAATTTTCTGTCTAGGTTCTAATATTGAACCCTAAATAAATTAATAAAAATTTTAAAAATATTCCAAATTCTCGGGTTGTCACATTCACCCCTTCTTCTAAAAATTTCATCCCCGAAATTTACCTTACACCATACTGCTTATAGCATTCACACACATTATCACATCCTACCCAATACACCACTCACAAGATTAAAAAAAAATTCAAATTGTGCTGAGGAGTCATATAGACTATTTGTCTGTCATTTTCGCAAAGGTTATATGGAAATTCATCCGCAAACCGACATAACTTACTAACACAAAGGGTGATTAGCCCGATATGCCATGCACTGCTTGTCAGAACAATTTGTTCCTCTTATCCGCCTTAGGCGCATAAAATTTCTAACCTCAGTCTTATTGGATTCCGCACCAAAACAATTTGGTTCGGGAAATTTCATTCAATGAATACTTAGAGTTTTCATAACATTAGTCTAGCTTAATCGAATAGCATAGATTCATATCAATAATTCAATTCAATCGAATTATTTAGGTGTAGCCAAACCCCGTTAGCAAATTAAAATTTTTTAAAACATTTTTAAGAATGACGTCATGATGCCGTACTGTATTAATAGTCTGTTTGAGGATGTCATCATCGTATGAATTTGTCATAACACATCATACAATAGTGGAATAATGATTTTAGATCAAATTCACACTAAGTATTCATGTATTTACAACTCCATCAACTTTTTATCATCTCTGCACCAAGTTATATGGTACATGAGTGATAAATAAAATATATTTTGATATTTCAATTCATTTGCATCTAGCTGAAATAAGTAGCTTAGACTATACTTTAAACCGTTTCAAAAATGATTACGAGTCTACATATTTTTTTTAAAGGCACATAGTGCGTATTTAGCTTGATGTCAAAATTTTGAAGTCTAGCATAGCTAGGAGTTTTGAAAAACTTATGTCTCCACTAATAATCATTTGCTTAACAATCTATCTATTCCTATAATCCTCAATTGAAATCCCCACCTAATCTTAATCCCCTTCTCAATACGAATTTCATTCAACTCGTATTCATAATCCTTTCATGTATCTGTACTAATTCATAGTACAACTGACACAACAATCTTGCTATAAATTTTTCAATCATTTGATTGATCCTTCTCCATACTATAACCTAATCTGATCACGGAGTGATCACATTGTATATATTACGATTCATTTTTATATTATGATCATTTTGTTTTACGATCTCCTATCCCAGCACTTCTAGTCTTTTAGGTTCGATCTATTCATCACTATTGTTCAACTTTATTATCAGAGTTAGGGAACTCTGTATCTTAACAACTCGTCGAGATTCGTCTTTGAATCTTACCGACCAACTAACTCTATGTGAGTTAGATCTTATCTTAATCGTTACGGTTATTGATCTCAGATATTCCTACCTAAGGTTCATAACCTACAACTTTGATACCAACTGTGAGGTCTCTGAATCCGAGGTCCCGAATCACCGTCGATCCGGTTCGATCATTCTAACATTATTTCTATATTTTTACGGAAGACATAAACATAAATTGTTTATACAATAACTTTGCACACTATTCTCCAAGGTCGAGTAACCTTAACTTATACACAAATCATAACCTTTATAACACATAAAATTATTATCATACAACACTATTACAAATCTACTGCACACATATACTAAAGATGGAACTGTCTTGGACCTTTCCTTGTATCCAACGCATTCGCCTTAATCTGTAATGTTTTATCATGATATAGCAAGGGTGAGCATAAGGATTGCCCAGCAAGTTTAAGTTCAATAAATTAACGATATATCATGATTGAAAAAATCTGAATAATAAGCTGGCTATAATTCAACAATATAATTGGGAACTAGCAGGAACAAACTTCTGACTGAACAAGTATTAAACATGAACAAAAATATCTGGACCGAATGGTAATGAAGGTGATCAGCCTTTCATACCTGACTTATACATGCAATATGTACAGAGTACAATTCTACAATGGCAATCTGCAATGATTATCCATAAACATATTTGAATGAAACAACTCTAAGTATAGTTAAGTTAAAACTTTCCTGAACCGTTGATTACCGCTACGCAATTTATAACGCTTTATTCGAAGACCTAATATTAGTAATATAGATCTCCAATATTAGAATAATATTATCATAATATAATACTATTATATATATAGATATACATAGAATAACCTAAACACATAACACATAACCCTATCACCATAACACACATAAGACACTTGATCAAGTCAAACTATTGCAGTCTGAGTTGAACCCGACACAAATCTGACATCCCGACTCGGTCTGCAGTGAATTTTATCGAGTCTAAGTTCAATTAAACACAACCTAAGACTTAACAATTATCTCAGATAGCTTTAATATTAGTCAAAATAATTTTCATAAGCTCGTAATAATTTTTAAATAATTATTACTATTTATCATGAATTTTCAATCATTAATATCGTATTTAACTAATTTAAATACCACAGAATTCATTTATCATTAATATTTATTTATTATCAAATATTAATGAAATACATATCATATTATTATAATATATTTCTAAAATTTCAAAGTATTTTTAATACTTTATTATTTCCTTTAAATGTTTTTAAAGTAATTAAAAACATTATTCAATAACTCATTATTAATATACATACCACATCATTTTCTTTATCATTAATATTTATTTATTATTAAATATTAATAAAATCATCACATAATATTATAATATATTTATAATATCACAAAATATTTTAATACTTTAAAATCACCTTTGTATGATTTTTAAATAATTAAATTTATTATCCAATAATTGTTTTAATATTAAAATATTAATATTTTCATTACAAAATATCTAAAGTTATATTTTATAACTTCAAATATTTTTATAACCCTTAAATCATTTTTATATGATTTATAAATCATTAATTCTATTTTTCTATAATTTATTTAATATATTTCTAAAATAAACTAATTATCATTAGTATTAATTAATTAATGAAATTCATCACAAAATATTAAAAGTCACCGAAAATATCTTTAAATATTTTTTTATACCATAATATTATTTTTCATGATTTTTCATGTATTAAAATCATTTTAAATATTTTAATTAAATAAATTAAATACCATTTATATTCCAAAATATTAAATATTTATGAAATATACTCAAAATAATTAAAAACTATTTTTCGGACTTTAAAATAATTTTTTGAAATTTATTTTGTATTTTTAATAATTAAAACCATTTAATTCGATTTATTTAATAAAAATAATTATTTTTCGAAAATAAGTGTCACTAAAGGGCCTTATAGCGACAGACCCGTCGCTATAGGTGTTCTTGAGTGTTCTTGAGCATTTCTAAAAACTCATGTCATTTAACAAGTTAGCAACTTTGACCACATTTTGATCTGTGATCCCAAGGGTTTCTAGGTTGCTTGATGTTATAAACATGTAGTATTTATGTAATACTACACTTACAAACAAACATCATGCCTAAACAACATCAAAACAGTGACTTATTAGCCTCCAAATGTATGATAATCAGCTGTTTTCATTTCGGGTTTTCCGTAAAATGAAGAAACAGAGCAAAATGCTATATTTAGACATTGTAGCTTCCAGTATATGTATTATTTGTGTGATATAATGGTTGGATCGTATAGAGAACATGTCAGGATACAATTAAATAACATCAGGTACTAACAACAACATCACATATGACATAACAAGGACAGTCAAACTATGTCAGAAAAATCACATATGAAGTTTCTGGGTTTTTTTCCAGATTTTGACAAAACTGGTGGTCAAGGCTACTTTGACCCTGCATAACTTTTATTCTATGTACGATCTGGGTGATATAAAAGCATTATTGTGTAGCATACATGTCATACAACAACCTTGAACAACAACCTGGAAAAAACTAACAAAAAGAAGTAAGATCAGAGGCCTCAAATAACTTGTCGGTAGGTTACAGGTTTTAAGTTTGCCCGAAACTGTTTTAATGAACGGTCAACGTAGTTTGACTGCCTATATCCAGCGATCTAAAAATGATATGTCCATGATTCCAGTTCCAGATGGTAGTCCATATGGCATAGAATAGATTCAAAACATAAAACACAGAAAACATCTAACACACACGGATCTAAAGGCCCTGACATTAGACTGTCAGGCCTTAAAATTAGAGTTCTTGGTCAGTTTTGAAAACTTAATTTTCGTGCCTCTAGATGTTATGGATCCATGATCCAACAACCCAGATCCTTAAAAGGTACCCTCTAACACATATCTAACCAACAACTAACATCAATACACAAGATTTACAAAAATTTAGGGTTTATACCTCAATCATGCTTGATCTTTGATTCTGATCTATGGATCTGTTTTTGTTAAGCTATGGTTTGATAATGACTTATCGCATCCCTCTATATCAGTCTTACTCCCGAATTTTAGAGAGAGGGTGGGTTTGGAGAAAATGAAAAATGAAAGTGACCCTTTTCTCTCTCTTTAATCTATATAAATTGTTGTATGTAATGTAATGGTCGATGTGTTGGTGACTTGTGCTAATTTCACCACACATGATAAAGCTAGGGTTGG